>JAHQIW010004599.1:0-18279 GCA_019055375.1 Parelaphostrongylus tenuis
GCAACGTGCTTCCGAATTATTTATGTGAAGTATAATGATCACGTAATGGTTTCTGAGGTAAGAGAGTTCCTCCGAAAACGAGCATGTCTATTTGTATATATATATAATATGAATATATATAAATGTATATATATATATGTGTTAAAATTTTATGAATATTTTTAATACTCAGGATATTGGAAACGCAGCGTTGTAAAGATTAGAGAAGAGGAGGACGTAAAAACCGATGAAATATCCTAATTATAAGCACCACTTATCAAGGTAGTTGAAAATTGCAAGTTCCTATCTTTTTTCAAGAATAAATAAGTTAAACAACTAGGCTGTGTAATTATGTTACAGTAAGTACTATGGTTGTAAGCCAATGAGCATATTGTGTTTACCCGCACCGAGTTCTCAGAAGAATTAGTAAGAGTGTTACATGACTACAATGATCAATTCACAGCGGGGACAGACATGGGAATGATAGTTCAAAAACGACAAATCTAATCATAACAGATCTGTGTGGAAGATCATTTTAAGCTTTCCCTCAGGTTTGGTACGCTGTGATTTACGTAGGTTTCGGCAGTCTCACCAGCCTCTTCAGAGCCACATGCTCGAGTCACCCCTATAATAGTGGGGATGTCGAACATGAATCGGTAAGAGCCAAGTGAAATATCGCTTGATATTACGGTTTTCACCGACTCTTAGTCGATGACGTACGCGGCTGTTACGAAGTTCATAACATTACCTTCCAATCGATTATTTTCAAAATCTTATTCAAAAATCTGACGCAATCTTAGAGAATGTTGAACATCCCCATTATTAGTTAGGGTGAATTAAGCATGTAATCGTGATAAGGGCAGACCTACCGAAAGCACTTAAGCCACTAATGTAGGGCTCAGAACATTCTCTCAGATTGTATTAAACTTTGAGTAAGATTTCAAAGATAGTCGATTGTTATAATTTTCTGTATATGTATGGGGTGTGACATGTGAAAGTCTGGCATCACTTAGCATCTTCCTGTCTCCCTCAAGAATATTTTCGAAAATACGGGAAATAAATCTTGCAGAAAACCACTTTTTGTCTTTTAAAACTACTTGGGAAGCCCATTACAAACACATTGCGTAGCGAGATTTGCAAGTGGTGTGCAATTTTCGGTTATTTATTTAGAGTACAAATTTGACCCCACCGCTTTTTAGGGTTTGAATATTCAGTCAATACAGGAAAATTTTCCATACTAAAGTCTATATAAATATAATTTCCACCATTAACGTTAACAGTTTCCTAATTTTTGGGCAATTTCTGAATGTCCTCAAAAAAATTTGGTTAGTAAAATTGGTTAAAATCTGGCAAAACTTTTTCAAAACTTACTAGCTTTCACCCTTGGGCAGCTTCAAACTCGAGATTCCAATTTCAGGGGTTCTTTGTTCATCTCTTTATCACCAAAGCCCTTGGCATGCCTCTTTCGCAGGCTAAATACTATTCTATCGTGCTATCAACAATCATCCACTAACGAAAAGGATTTGGAGAGCACAGACTTGAGTTTGAAATTGTTTGATAGACAGTGAAATCACAATGCTTTTTTTCTAGAGCACTGAGCCTTCCTTATTGTCTTAAATCATAGGATATCACCCCTCCACGATTATTAAGTAATTGGTAAAATTCGGCAAACAAACCACCCTCCGTGATCCGAGCGACTTTGGAACGAAATATGCCCGCAAATCGAGGAATGACGCCGATCACAATCAAAGTCAAACGTATTACTGCGATCTGACGACAAACCCCGAAGAGGCGTTTCCATTTTCAATAGTTTCGTATTTAACCCTTTATGGACGGCAGTTGATCAGCCGCGCAAAACAACTCGCAAGATGAGCGCGAATTTTGCTTTTCAATTAAGGTTTTTCCCCATTTGGATAAAAAAAACCTTTGGTTTTTTGTGTTACTCTGATACTTCACTGTTTTTTGATACTGTTTTTCGTGCGTATAAAACTTTTCTATACAACAAAAAGTTTGGGTGCGAAACGTAATCTTCTTTTTGCTCTTATAGCGCTCTATGGCAACTCTTTAAAAATCCAAATAAATCACCGAAATCCACGAGATTTGAGCTATCGAACGACTACGAAGAGTTTGGCGAAGAACTATGTACGAGCCACAGCCGAGCAATAAAGCAAACTAAGTGCGAACCATAATCCCATTTTCTTTGCTACATCGTAAAAAAGGATTTTTTCTATGAAATCAAACATACTGTTGAAATTGCGAAAAGCCGAGAACAAGTAACTCTCTAGGCCGCCCGCATGATTTCTGGCACAATCGATTCTTCGCTGGTTTTTTCGCCTGACGAATCTATAGCAGTGGACTTTTACCAGCCAGTCCCTCTAACCCCCCGCCATATTTTGGGATTTCGTGCTCCATTGCAACTACGCAAATAACGTGAGAGATGCGAGAGCCGAAATCGCCCAATACTTGAAGACTCAATAATCCGTGGCGGAGTTCCAGCAATGGCTCAACGTCGGCTCCGCCCCTTTCGTCGTTTTCTGAGCTCACTAGATCAAATCGATGTCATCGTCATCGGTGGGGCTCCGTGTTTGATCTACGCCTAGTCTCATTTGTATTTCGATTATTTTGCACTTTTTCAAGATTTTTTGTTTGTGTATTCATAGTTTTTCAAGCGAGGAGTCAATGTGATGCGTTGAGGAGGAGGACATGCCGGTTGTGAAGCGGCCGCGGCCGCTGCTCGATGCGGTGCACGGACGGCTCTCTTGACTCATAGTCGAACCACGATCGGAGAAATGAGCTGTGATCCAAGATTTGGAGGCATCGGCAAAGGTTTCTCTCTTGAGTAGACAGTTTTTTTTTTTTTTGATAAGACTGATGTCTCGGTGTTATCTCTACGATCAGAGGCCGCCACATCCTCTTTTTCGAAACGTTTCATCGGCAAATGGTGGCCGAGTGGCTAGTGATGCTTGCCACTGGGGTGGCCTCTCCGTCAATCTCTGACAATCGATAACGAACGCCCAATGAAGCGTCCCAGGGTGGGTACCCTCGAGATTGCAATGTGCCCAATTGATATTCTACAACGTTGGTTTATAAAGAAAATAAGTCCTCAATCGAGCGATGAATGTGAAGAGATGAATTGAACGTTGAAAGTACCCGGATCCGCACAGTGGAGAAGAGTTGTGATATGGATCAAATAAAGTGAGATATAAAGACTCAAAGAAAGTGTACTGGCAAAATCCTGTCAAATATCTGTTTCGGTGACGTCATCAGCATCTTTTCTTGAAGTCTCTCATTGAAGCACAAAGGATTGGCTTAACCCTTTGTGGACCAACGTTGATAGGCAGGCGGCGTCGCACCGTCGCTTCACTACGAGACGCCACTTGTTCACGATATGCGTCTGATTTCTCACGAGACGAAACGCCACCGTTATCTGTCCATGCATTTCTGGCTGTTTGAGCCTGCTTTACCACAGGACACAACTCCGCATTACAGCAGCTGAGTAAGATTTGATGTTGCGCTGCACGGCATGAAAGGTGCCGCTTGATCCTTATAGGCTTAAAAAAGAGCCAAGAAGTGTTGGATTTTACATAAATCAGAAATCCCACCTCACGAAAGCACATGGTGCGATGGTCCGTAAGCCGATGGAGTTCATTCCCTTGATTACGGCCACTATCTCATACGTGATTCATGTGCGTTTCGTACTTTAAGAACACCAGAAAAGGTTTATTATACTCCAGAAGGAAGAAAGCGATGGGCCACATTAGTACCTCAGAACACACCAACAAATTTACACTCCGGGACATCCACTTCCGTCTTCTTTACTCAGCGGTCATCTTAATATGGACGATATTTCTCAACAACATCAAAGATTTTGAGGACTACCAAAACGCTCCCAAATGAATTCTTCTGAAATATTACTCATGCACACAATCTAGTCGGAGTTCGCAGATCACGATTGCAGTGTAAGGGCACTATCAGTACCAGCTTCGACCAGCATTGTTGCTTACTCACCAATACTACTTTATCTCGAAGAAGAAGTCGAAGCGTTCCAAATGGATCTGAAGAAGTGTTTCAGAGAACACTATACAATCTTTCACTTCGCCAATAGAGATATAACGCGAAAATCGAAACTAAAAGAATATTTGAAGAGCGCCACTTTGGAACCCACCGACAAGAATGGAACGAACAGAGTGGAGGCTAACTGAGCAAATCATGAGGACCGAAACCGTCCATGGTCACTCACCCTTCCATAAGATGTCCAACAGGTGTTCAGCCATTTGAATAGCGCAAAAATGCCTCTGCTTGAGCAGTGACGTTCAGTATTTAGAACTTTATAAATCATTGAGCGAGCTTCCTCATAGTAACTCTGCGTTTATAGAGTACGCGCTCCTCAAAGGGTTTATGATGCAGAAGAGAAATTAAAGAAGAAAATCAAGAATCGTACTGAAGCATGCCGAGGTTAATAGACAGTCGGTCTTGGGAATTGTTAGAAGAAGTACTAGCAAGATTATTCCGACTGACGAAAGAAGCATTATCACTAAGGCAGAAAATTGTCTTAGCTCGACAATGTGTGAAGTTTCTCCGACGCTGCATACAACATCGAATCGTTCCGAACTTCATAAAACGAAAACGACTTCACGCGATATGTGGTGTACCAGAGGACAGCCATCGAATACTGGATATCGAAATAAAAGTGCTCCGCGCCTGTCTACGAAGCAAGCAAGACAATCTGTTCGCTATGCTGAAGAAGTGTGCGGCGAAGGAATATTATTGTGATCAGTATTTCGAAGGCAACCTTTGGAGGAGAATTATTTGTGGGTCAAAATTAGTTTGCGATTCCATTAGGTCAAATGCTAAAGTTACTTTGCGGAGAAAATTCGATGATCTTTCGAGTAGATCGCATAATATGACTTTGAGAAGGCATACGGCTATCGCTAATGAAGATCAAGCGAGTCACACTAGGGCAAGTAATGCATCAAGAAATTCAAGGGTCACAGTGCTAGGAGGCATAACTCTCCCTGATGGTGCGCGCTCGCTATTAGAATTGGGTCCAAGCTTTTCACCATCTCAACCCATTTCTGAGGTGTCCTTGCGTAAGGTTGCATGTGGTTTACATGATTTGCAAGACCAACTCCGTAAAAAGGCCAGAGTTGAAGAGACTAATAGGATTGAACAGCAAGTAGAGGCACTTATACCACCATTTCCTCAGCCGTTCTATAGACAACAAGACCCCAACTAGGAAGTAGATAGAAAATTCCGGAAATTTGTGGACGAAACTTTTAGAACCCTCACTCACTATAGCAGAAAAAGATATTCAATAACCTCACCGAACTACAAAAACGTGGCATGAAAGAGGATCGAAAGTTGATAAGCGAAGGTAGGATAAGGCTATCAGTTAGTGATAAGGGTGGAGAATTTGTTGTGATTCCTCGACAGTTAGATATGGCAATAACGAACAAGCATCTCGAAGATGCCTCGCTTTACCGATCATGTTCTGTAAAGGAATTCATAAGGCAAAACCGCAAATTAAACAGTGAGTGGGTCCGTACGGCAAAAGCGGCAGGCTTAAGACCATCTATCATTTCTCAATTAAAAAACCAGTCACCAACATGTCCTGTCTTATACTTGCTTATAAAAACACATAAGTTAGTATCCACTGATGATCTAATGTCTAACGATCCATCCATATTCAAAGTTAGACCTATCATCAGTTGTGTAGGCGGACCGACGGATATGATAGCATGGTTCTTGACTTTAATAACATCCCAGTTGCTAGGACACATTCCAGCCCATCTGACGAACACTCAGATGTTCCTGGATCGTCTACGTAACGCGAACCCGAACAGCGCGTACGTAATGGAGTCATTCGACGTCACTGCTTTATATACCAACGTATCGAATGACTCCGCATTGCAAGCCACACATGAGCTTCTTATACAACACCAGGGAGCTGTAAACATGTATGGCTTGACGATTGAGCAGTTCATGATCCTACTAAAAGAGTGCCTGAACTGCTCAATATTCAGATGGTCCGGGAATTATTATGCTCAAACCAGAGGGCTGGCAATGGGACAGCGACTGGCACCTAGCCTGGCCATTGCCTTTATGTCTAAAGTGGAAGCACCAGTAATGGATTTCCGGCCATTACTCTACTGTAGGTATATAGATGATTGTTTGGTTATCTGTTCCACTCAAGAGGAGCTAGATAATTGTTTTAGATTGTTGAATGAACAGTCAGAGTATATAAAATTCACCCGTGAGTTACCAAAAGACGATTGGCTCCCATTTTTGAACGTGCAAATAAACTTAACTGAGAGCGGCTACATAACAAAGTGGTACCGAAAGCCAAGTAGTAAGAATATCTTGGTTCACTATCTCTCTTCTCATCCCTCACATACGAAGAAGGCGCTAGTAAAAAACATGTTTCGAACAGCAGCCAATGTACGTACCGGGGAGGAGCAGAGAGTAGAATCCGTGAAACTGGCTCGGGAAATAGCCATTTATAATGGATACGAATTTGTAACCCCTCGGCTTAGGTTTAGAGGAAATAATGCGCCTCCGAACGAAAACATGAATGAAAGGAAAGTCCCGTTTATCATCCCGTTCTATTCAAATGAGATTAGTACAGCTATTAAAAGATGTTTGAAAAGAGCGGGTTTAGAGCAATCGGTGGCCATTATGGAAATACCACCGAATACTCTAAAACGACATATAGTTCGAAACCGCTTACATGACCGTCTCTGCACAACGAAAGATTGTAAAATATGTCCTAACGACAGAGGCGGTGATTGCATGAGCGTAGGTACAGTCTACCTTATCTCTTGCAAAGCGTGTAGTGATAAATATATAGGCGAAACGGGTAGGCCGCTCTATGCACGCATAGAAGAACACCTAGCTGACAAGCGTCTTATAGACAAAACACCCCGCTAGGGACGCATAGAGCACAGGAGCACGACGGGCTTGATTTTGAATTCGAAGTCACCATCCTTGCGCAGCAGCAAAAAACATCAGCGCGAAAGATCTTGGAAGCATTTTGGATTAATCCAACCATGAACCGCAGGGAGGAATGCCTTGTAAACACTCGTGATATGAGCCAGTATATAAGACTGTTGTTTTGATGGGTAGGGTGCATTACGAAGCCTATATGTCTCTCTTTCCGGTGATCTCCACTTGGATCATCCAGTGGAACACATATAAAAAGCGGTGAGTATGTTGAGTGTTGATTTTTGCTTGATTCGATTGAAATCTAGGTCTGGTGATTTTCTCTAGAGAAGTAATGGAGGTGTTTGACTGATTGTATTGCAAACATTTTGACCTTTTCAGGCTCTGACGAAGGCGAACTGCCGAAACGTCAGCTATCGAATAAAGTTTAATGTAACACCTCGTGTTCTGCTCAAAGAAGAAAATCAAGATGCAGTTAGTCATAATCTTCGGATAAAACTATCATTTTATACCCACATTCAACAGTTTTCAAAAAGTGTAGAAACAGTAGTGGCAAAAACGGCCGCCGGTAGTGCAACGGTTTGGCACACCCTCCGGATAAGGTGAAATGTGTGTTTGAATCCCAACTGACACAAAAAGTCTTTGCACATCACTCTTCACCACTGAGTTTTCAGAAGTCGTACCGGTGGTGTGGACTTGGTGTGACGTTTTCTGATCATTTTGGACTACACTGTATCCGACGTGCAGATCACTTCCAACTTCTAATGCTAATTCATTTTTTATAATAGTGTACGATTGGTAAACCACAAGATCAGTGAGATACGAGAAGATATAGAATATGACGCATGTGCAATGAGATCGAGCCACTACCAACCTTTCAACGTTCCGCGTTCGTTGGTCATGCATCAAAGCCTTTTCTGTGCCTTTTTCTCAGTCATAATTCAATCGCACTGAGTGCTGACAGCAGTGACCCAACATGACCCAACAACGGGGCTGATCAAGGACTCACAATTCAACATCAAATAATAACTAAAGTGACTAAACAAGATTTTCATAAGAGCTCCTAAATGTGTTCCATTTGTTCGCATGTTGTATGAGCGGTCACGTAAGGAAAGCAGCTTGTACCTAAACTATGAGTGTGATATAATCGTCTATTGATCCTTTCATCTACAGATTCGTGCATAAACCTGTTAAATATAGAACGAGACGACACATCACCATTTTCCCAAGACTAGCTGTCAATATTAATTACAAGATGTGCACGGCTTGAATTTTAATGAGTCTGCAGTTGTTTTTCCTACGTGGGGTATAGTGACAAAAGATGACTGCACTTTTGACATTCTAGGGACCGCCTGCGTAATTTTTGCCTCACAATTATTTTGATTGAGGCTTTTTCGCTGGACACAGTTTTTCCACTAAACTCCTAGTCGGTCCGAGTACTTCAACAAGTGATCAACTTTCAAGGCTGCGTTAGCAAGTGTGACTCCAGTACTTCACGAGTAAAGTTAAAGTCAATTATGTTATTACGACTACATCTACATCTGATCCGAATACATCAAATATGGCTAAGCCACTCCAAACCGATGCTTACAAGTAACTAAGAAGAGCTGTAAGAAATTTACCATACACTGCTAGTCGACAAGCATCAGTGGCAAATTTTTTATTGCAGCAGATATGTCTGCTTCCCTGAAACAGCTAATTCTAATTTGTTTAATGGTTTTACAAAACCACGACGCTAATTTAAACTCTTATTCTCATAAAGAATCACATGCAATATTTGATATTTATACAAAGAACGTCATCTCGTTTGAGAGATCATTGCGTTACCGCTGATTTACTACCACAGGTTTACCATGAAATAAACTAGCATTAAATTCAACTCTTGACTGCTTTATTCGCCGCTACCATTCGTAAACATAGAGGAACACAATCACCTGCTTCACTTCATGTCCTGGTCAATCGATTATGATAGCGTCATTTTCCACATCAAAACAAGCTTTTCCTGCTCGCCTACCATTTTTATATACAGCGAAATGTCAATAGAATTGCAGCCAACTTCTGCAACTGGGGAAAATAATGCATATAGATAAAAATATATGACATATACATATTATAAAACTAAAAGGTGCCCTAAATGGTTCATGATTTATCTATTACAAACACAGGAACGTCGAAAGCTGTCATCTTTTTGCGATTAGAGAAGTTTGCTCTATTTTATCTATGTATATGTCATTTACTATGTACTATTTATTTACACACGATTCATTACACAATTAATTGAGTGACTGCTGCTTAAGCACTTCGTTTTACTCAAAAACGACTGAGAATGTTTGCTGAGTCAATTGCCTTTGCAATCTTGGAATTCCGAGCTAAGATATTCCTATTCCTGTTGGGATAGGAGATTGCACCCGCTCATCGCTTATTACGTCGATTTGTGATGCACTGCATCACTAGCCTTTATGCTCGTCCCTATGGTGAATTATGTAGTGCTTGTATTCGTCACTTGTTATGTAAGGGCGCTATGTATCTCTACACTTGGACGTTGCTTAGTTGTATCAGGTGTGAGGACGTTTACATTGGTTGCTTGTTATCACAGAAGGGTGTCTATATAATCCAGGTTGTTCCTATTTCAGTGAAATATCCGCTATTTTTCATGTACTCTAAATCCTCTCATGTCAAAACACAGAGTTATTGCCACTCAAAGTGTGATAATTGTTAATTTTTTCTTGTGCAGAGCGAGCCACATTACTGTCACTAAAAACAAGAATTCTCATAGTTTAGCCTTCACTTAATATCTTCGTTGGTAACAAAGACCAACACATTGCTCGCCTTCGTCTCTGAAACGGTAGGGTATAGCTCAGCTGCAGTGTAGTGCCCCTGGTTTCGGTGATATAAGAGTCCAAATCCTGGCTACGGTCGATTGTTTGCACACCAGTCATCGATCTTGCGATGCGATGGCTTTCATAGATTACTGGAAAAATATATACACAAAGATTAATCAATACATCATTCGGAACTCTACCAATGTTGTATTAATTAGTCTCATAGCTCAGTTGCATCATCTATTGACTACAGATTGAGAGATCTGTGGTTCGACCCTGCATTCCGTACAACTTTTTATTGTTGTATGCATCAGTTTTTGTGTATGTTCACTCCTATCTATGTACTAAGCTATGAATTTGTGTCTTCGACGGGAATGGAGAACAATATATTGTTAGTGGTTTGCTGCGGAGCCGTGGGGGTATAGCTCAGTGGCAGAGCATTCGACTGCAGATCGAGAGGTCCGCGTGCCCCCTGATGTTTTGCATGTTGTGTCACTCAGTCTTTGCACATGTCCTTCGATATCTGTTCAGAAATGGCTCCTCATTTACAAAAGAAGAAATGTGACTGGTCAGTATTTCAAACAGCAACGTGGAAATCATCAAGCCACTGTTTCTCGCTCTAAGCAAGTTTTTTTTTTGCGCTATGAATGTAAATACATGAGTAAAGCTCAGTATCCTAAAGCGATTTCATTATGATGTCGCAGCGATTGCTAGGAGCATTTGTTTTTAGATTTCAGCGGAATAGTTTCAATGATGCTTGTATTTGTAAGATACACTTAGTAACCTCTTTGATAGCTCACCTAAATTTGATTCCGGCTCGGGTAAACAGTATTTTTTCCTGATCCTGAGGCTGCAAAAGGTGAAGGTAAAATGTCATCTGTGGCTAACATTTCAACGTAATAGTCTCATCCAGTAGTGCTGCAATTCGAGTTCGCGATTCACTATATTTCTATCTGACTTGTGTAAAATCATTAACACATTGGGTGCGACAGGCACACGGCGCACACGGCGCGCGGCGAGAAGCGGTCCGTATCGCAGGGCGGTTAACGATGCCGGCCATGGGTGATAAGGTCACTGGTTCGGCTTCCTTCCACGACCTTTCACTTCAGTTACATTGTGTTGTTTCTATTAGTTCATGTAATGAAATCAAAACGGTATGCAATACATTGCCGTGTACTACAGAAAACATATTGCCGGCTTCAACTTTCATAACATCGTCAAAAGCGAAAAAAGTCTGATATGCGATTGTTACCCATGAATGCATAGTTCCTATCAAAAACTAACGAAATATTGGTCATGTGAGCACTTTTTTCGGTGTACTAATTAGGTCGTTGGAGAACATTCAGCAACAATCAAATGTAAAAGTTTGCTGTGAAGCGTTGTGGTGTGGGATGGAAGCAAACAACATTCTTTCCAGTGACACGCCACCACTAGCTTCAGCACAACGGACTGCCTGTCGCGCACGAGCGCGGCAGGTCTGATCCGTAGGCTCGTCGTACACAGAGGTTTGAGTAAGAGGTACAAAGATTTACGTCGTCCCGTTATTACTTCCGCATTTCGATCGTATGTTGCTTTTATTTATCTGTTTAAAGCGATTATTTAATCAACAGGTATAATCATTATCATGATCAAATGATATGCAACCATTAAGTGGCCAAAGATCAGAAGCCTTCCTCCGTGAACGAATGAGGCTGGCGATCAAGTCTTTGAGGTCATTTCTAAGTTGGTTGTAGGGTTTGAATTTGTTTTCTCACATTCTACTCCACAACGCGGTAGAGATGTTATTTTGATTTGATAATATCAAGGTTATGAGGTTGATTTGGTCTCGTAGCCTAGCCCATCTTGTATATGAAGTGACAAAGTCGGCTCTGCAATGTGTTGGGAATCGGACGCTCCTGGAGAAGGACGACACTGAGTTGTATGGAATGATTCTCTCGCACTGATTCAATCAGCTAGAGCATAATCTACTGAGCAGGGAACCTGGGCTTCGGTCGAGTTGGCAAATCTTTTCCGCGAGGCAGCCAGTAGTTGTGGCGGATGTTGTTTTGGTAGTAAATCGGACTCATCTCCAGTGATGATCGACCTGTAGAATTCCTGCCTGAGCGATCATAGAAAAAGAGTTCCGCAGATGTTTATGCGTGCAGAGCGGTCGTGGTTGTTCAGTGCAAAAGGTGTCCATCAAGACACCACCTTGAACTTTACTTAGTTTACACGGAATGATGCCATGGCTGTATCAAAGTGTTGGTGGAACATTCTGACGAGTTAGAGCCTCTTGGCAATAATTACTTATGTAATCGAATGAAAGCGGATGAAACGATTATGCGAAGAAAAATTACGGCACAGCAAATAATAAGTAGTCGTCATTTTCAAGACTCGCCTAGATAATGTTTATCTTCCCTTCAGAAACGGTACTGTCTATGTCCTCTACGAGATCCGTGCTTCGATTTGGTCAACTGCTCATCTGTATAGATTCTGCGCATGGCTGAAAATGAGGAAGTTGATTGAGCTTTTAGTGAGCTTAGGCTCTTTAATCGATCGAGACGGCATGTACCTTTATTGATACACAACGCTTGAAAGTTTTTCATGCTGGACAAAGTTTTTTTCCTAATCTTCTAGCGGAGGTTCAAAAGCCCCCTTCTATAGCGCTGTAACAACGAAGATAAGGATGTTTCACACTCGGTTTGCTTTAGTTGCTCGGCTGGAGTCTGTGGATGGCTTTTCGTTTGACTTTTGATAGTATCAATAAGTCATTTCATAAAATTTTGAAGCTTCAGCTGACTTTTAAGAAAGTTTCTATCAAGCTCTGTAAGCTCGAAAAGATTATTATGCTTCAGGCTCGGAATAATTGGCTCATCGCTCAAACTTCGCATGGGAATCATTGATACTTGGAAGATAGAACATTATAAAAAACTTTTCTTAAGACATTTTCAAATAAAGAACGACCATATGTCAGAAAATTCCTACGTGAAAAATTAATCCTTGCAAAAGAGTACATCTTCATGTGTTAACAAGCAATTGTTACCATTTTATTTATGTTTTTGTGGTAATTCATAGCTTACGAAGTGCTAATCCTCATTACTTACAAATCTTTCAAAGATATTGCAGGAGTGTAAGTCGAATACGTTCTCTGAAAAGTATCACTTTTGGAAGTGACTTATACAGAGAAGGTTTCAGTATGTTGCCAGAGTACGCCTTCAAGAGTCCGCATTCGCCAAGTTGTGGAATTTTCTCCGAAAAGAGAGCACTCTCTTTATGCAATTTTATGGAATCTTTCATTAATATTTTACAGCTCAAAATACTCAACAGTTCATAACTTGAACAGTTAGCACCAGTCAACAACCAATTATTTTATCAATAAGTGGTATTTCCTGCTTTCCGTAACACTGATAGCTTTGATTCAGGAGCTCGAGAAATAGATATATTAGCATTTGGTTTGGTTTTTAGTGATGTCGACATCATGCGCTGTACCAACAAAGAAGAAAATGCGCCTCCTTTTTGGAATAGTTGCCCACTTGTTTAAAATTTACAGCGAATTTGTCGGTAGTCATATAGCAAATTTTAGCTGTTCGGAACACTCCATCATCATTAAGAATAGCTTATTGCCGGGGAAATTCCAATTGGTGATCCTGACAAGAAAAACACTCATGTCTCTCAACAACCCGTATTCTACAATAGGAAAGCAAGATCCTTCAAAGAACATACTTCTAGCTTATGCTGCACATTATTGCCTTTTATCTTTTGAGAGTGAGAGCACCCTCACCTACTCATCATCTGCGCGAAGGCTATAATGCTTGCTAGACAATTAACTCCAAATATATATCAATCACGTTCAATTCGCAAAAGTCCATTGGCGACTGGAGTTTCGAGAGTTTATCCTTCTTAGAAATTTGGGAAGGTCAAATTGACTAGCTAGCTTCTTAATCGCTCACTTGCGAAGAAACATTTCCGAAGACAGCGATTTTCTTATTTATCCAAGCGGTAAAAGTGAAGGAAGATACCCATGAGAAGCTAAAGGGCGGACCAGGTCTGTGGAGTGCTGGTGAATAGCCACAGCCACTTGCACATGGTCATAATGAAATTTTTTGAGTAGCCGGAACTTGGTGAAGATACAGGGATTCGCCAGAGGGTATGTAGAAAAGGTATTTTCCGTCAGCTGAGCGCCATTTCGACCTTTCAGAAAAAGATTATTTCGGGCTTGTTTTGACTATTGAATTACCATTCGATTGCTTAAATCAAAAGAGTTTGAACGGTGTATTCCTTCTTCGAAAAGGCTTTGTCATTGCGCTGAAAGAGCAAAAATAGTATTTTGTTTCTCATTGGAAAATTTCTCGCCAACCAAAGCTTTTCCTTTCAAGTTTCATCATCCAATCGATAGATCAAATCTTAAGAATTTCAAGATTTATTTAGTTTTTGAGATTGACCTGGTATTACGCTGTAATAGCCAAAAGAAGATTAAGTTTCGAGAAAAATTGGATCACTTCAAACATTCTCTTCACTTCGATCCATTGGATAAAACGTATTATTTCATCGTTTCTAATGTTTAAATAGTTGATCAATAGCTTAACCCAAAAGAATTTGAATGGTGTATTTTACTTTCAAAGAACCTTGTTATTGCGCTGAAAGAGCAAAAAATAATATTTTATTTCTCATTCGATAATTTCTCGCTAACCAAAACTTTTTCTTTGGTGCTTTAGTAACAAATTGATAGATTAAAGCTTAAGAATTTCAATTATTGATTTGGTTCTGAATATGGACCTCGTATCACGCTGCAACAGCCAAAAGAATTTCGGGAGCAAAACTGGAAAAAAAGCGCCCAGTGTGAAACGCAATTTTCTTTTGGTTGTTATGGAGCACTAAGAAGTCCGTTAAAGAGTGCAAAAATTTCATTGGAATTCCTGAGATTTGAAATATCGTTTGGTTTTTGAAACTATATGAGAGGTATACTGACCAGCGAAAAATCCTTGAATGAGGAACAAATCATTATTTTTTCTCTTTCAACGCAATAACAGGGCCTTTTTGAAAGTAAAGTACACCATCCAATTTCTCTTAATTGAGATATCGAGTGATTGTTTAATCATTAGAAAAGATAAAAAAAAAAACGTTTATTCCCAATGGATCGAAGTGAAGAAAAGATGGTTGCAGTGATCATTTTTTGCGAAGCCCAATCTTCTTTTGGCTGTTACAGCGCAATATCAGGCCCATAATATAAACCAAACAGATTAATAGAATTTTTGAAATTTTATCTATCGACTTGTTAGTAAAACTCCAAACGTAAGGCTTTGGTCAGCGAGAAATCTTTTAATGGGAAACAAAATTTTATTCTTGCTCTTTCAGCGCAGTAAGGAGGTTTTTTAGAGATGAAAATACCATTCGAATTCTTTAGATTCGTGCTAACGAACGACTAATAAAACATTGAAAAAGGCCAAGAAATTTGTTTTTTGCAAGGGGTCGAAGTGGAGCTCAGCGAACGGAAAAATACCTTAAAATGCATAGAACACACAGAATCAGTAAAACTACTCAGTCGCACAGATTGGAACGCGGATACCAGTGCTCTATTCACGTCCTAATTTCTGAATTATATTGTTAATCAAGTAGTTTGTGAGAGCTCTCAACAAATTGGTAGTGCATGCAGTAATCATTATCAATCTCACCAATTATACAGTGTTTTCTGATGTTCAATCGTTCTGATGATATGTATATAATAAATCTAAGTTGATATTTCATTTCGTAAAATCCCTTTTACCAATTATCACAACCAACTGAAGGCCAAAAACTATAAAATTCGTGGTATAATGGCCTTTTGTTCATACAGCTATACATGCTTGAAAGCACATGGATGTTTACAGCATATCAAATAGAACAAAAACAAAAACTTTCTCAACATGGAGACAAAAACGCTAACTGAACAGCGAAAAATGCCTCTTGGCTATTGCGCTGTGTGCAACTATTTCCATGGGTGACCCGAACGGGTTAATGATGAGACGAGAGAAGAAATTGTGTATCTTTCCGTGTGTACTTTACGCTTGTTTATCCTTATATCTGTATCTTATCTTATCTTTATCTGTTTATCCTTGTTTTTCATTTTTTAAAATTCTTTGGTTCTCCATAATTATCCTCTTTTCCTTGTTTCTCTTTGCAGTATTCCTGTGTAACAAATAAGTGTTTTATAGTCCAGTGTTACTCTTGATGAACCAACACTCCACAATGGTCATGAAAGTAATACAGATGCATAAGGCAATGTGACATGTTTCTGTTGCTGTTGTGTATATGAATTCAAGTTTAGGCTGTAGTACTGATGTATATGTCAATCAGCATGTGTACGATTATAAATAAGGTGTCCTATCTGGCTATAGTGCGAATGAAAAAATAGTACCCCAGTTTTGAATTTACTCTGAAATATTCTTCACGACTTGTATTCATGTCTTCATTATGGCCAGATTAGCTTACTCGTGTGAAAGATTATTGAATGTACTCTTGGTTCCACATATCCACAAGCTGCTTAGCTCTACTTCTGCTCCCGAAATCTTTTAACGCTCGGATATATTTTCTTAGTTAAAGCCATGGAGAGCAACCAGCAAACAAGGACTCGCGGAATTCTATCTGCTGACTCGCGAGGGAAAGTTCGAAGTAGTTGCGAGTTTGGTTATATAGTAAAAAATAAACATCAACATGGAATATCTCTGAAAGCTAAATCTTGGCACTAAACAATTATTTACCGTTTTACTAAAAAGAACTGCTAGGTTGTTATTGCCTTATTATTTACATTAGCTAATGTTTTGGCAGATTTTACCTGCTTCAAAAAATGGGAAATAGAGCTGCTTATGAATAGGTCAGTCACAACTTCTATCAGCTGAACAGGAAAAGACAAATACTTAAATTTCGCTAGCATGGGCGAATAGCCTAGCTTGAATACTCACCGTGAGCTTCTTCAAAAGTAATGATAGCGGCTCACAAAGATGTAAATAGGTCAAAAATCTACTTGCTAAGATTGGAAAACCAGCGAGAATTGCGATGTTATGTCACTCGTGATCTGAAAGGCACGTTCCTTGAAATTTAATGAATTATTAGATTTCATTCAAATACTTCATAAGTTCGCAAGCTGATGTCTTAGATTCCTTTGCAAGGATATTGACTATTGCTTTAATATCTTCTCCGTCATGTCTCTGCGTCTTACATGTCTCCAGAATTTAATTCCAAATATATTTTACCGACGCGGTGTTCTTTTATTAGTCTCCTTTCTAGCTGTACTATTATTTGCATTTTGAGTACTGAAACTAATGTATGCCACATCAATTTTGAGCCACGCATGTCGTGTGGTCTGTTAATAAGAGGGCTGACTTATAGAGTCCGATACACGTGTTTCGACCTTGCAGTCTCGTCAGTCGGGCATTTACCCTTTCTTGTCTTCTGCTAATTTCTGTGGGTGCACCTTCCTCACACTAAGAGTTAGCAACGACGAACGTTTACACTCTATGTCCAGTGAAATTATGACCGAACACAGAGTGTTGTACACTCGAATGCTCGTGGCTAGTATATTCAATATATCGTATCTTTTGTTTCGAATGTTACATGACATGCGTGGCTCAAAAATGATTTTGTGGCATATTAAATTTGAGCTGTGGTCTGAAACTCGAAGCGAAGGATATGATATAATGCAACGAATGTATTTGACTGAAAGTCTTGCGAAGAGAACTGTACCAATCACATGGGTGCTGTGATACGAATTATAACTCGAAACATCAACTAAGTTATAACCACCGAATATGCCTTTCAACCTCATGCGCTATCCACTGCATTACCAAAACCCTTCTTCCTTTTTCTCTCTCAAATTCAGACTTATCGGTGATAGCAACGATTACCAGTCAACGGGAATGATCTTATGCACATGGCAGCATTGAATCAAGCTGACCTTAACCTTCAATCGATGTCACTATGGTTCAAATTTTATGTTCTGTCTGTGATTTTCTTGTAGAACAGTATAATACAACTGCATGAATGTTGTGATAAGAATAATACTTAGAGCCTCAACTAAATTTCGTATCGTGCTTTTACTTTTTGGTTAGTAATTGTTAGCTTCACCATATAGAACACATTGGGAGCGAGACTCTTCTCTTTGCTTAAAATCACATGAAGTTATACTGGAACGTGTCCACACTTTGCAGCGCCTAAATTGTAGCAATTATTCCACTGAACAGTTGCCATTTCCTTTTTCATCTATGCTTAATCCTTAGCATGTCATAAGATGTATGATATTCTACTTGTAGATTATCAGCATAATCAAGCAGAGTTTTAGCAGCTGTTAATGTCGCTGGCTGGACTGATGGCTGTTTTTGCCTTGCATTTTGCTGCCAAACTGAGTTTGTTAATAGTAACAGGCTAAAATCTGCAGGATGACTGGATGGAAAGTGACTCCTGCAGTGCTTCATATGCCTACAAATGTCGCGTTGAAATCGCTAGCATCCAATCACATTGCTTCGCTCTCTTTCTTGATTTTCCCACTTCATTTTTGCTTTGCTTAGCATGAAGCAAAATGGTAATC
>JAHQIW010004600.1:0-46670 GCA_019055375.1 Parelaphostrongylus tenuis
CTCTTTGATTTATATGACGGTAAGAGGACATTTCTAGCGAAGAGACTCAAGTAGTAATGGCAAATGATTTTCTTCATAGTTCTTTTGGAAACTGTGAGTGTACCGCCAAGGCATCGGAATGCAATCATCTTGGTCTTATAATTGGCGAAGCCTCGCTGGGTTTTGCCAATTATAAGACCAGCTTCTGCAGCTTCTGGCATAACTGCTGATCCTCTTTCTTTGAAGGCTTTTCTTATCGCTTCTCTGCAACGCTTCGCATGGTCGGAAGTATATTTTCGGTTGCCTGTAGCTCATGCGATTCCAGACTAACGTATCAGCTCGACTGTCTACGAAGACGACAAGAGCCCCTTCGTGACTTTAGGACTCTCGACTTTTACAGCGCTCATGTGAAGATATTGAATGAGCCGTATTCTTTGTCGATGTTGTAGACAACGGTATCTTCCCAGCAGCCGACTAATGATTGAATACCTCCAAGTTTATGGTAGTTCCGGGACTTCGTTGTTTGAATATCTCAGCTTTCTCTTCTTTTCACAAAAAACGGAATGTTGAGCGAAGGAGGTGATGGTGCTGATCCAGTATAGAATTTAGGAACAACAGCGACATCGGTCAAAAACCTTCGATCTACTGAGATGTGGTCTATTTCGTTATGGCACTCTCCTCTGGAAGACTCCCGCATCCACCGTTGAGAGTGAGGCTTATGAAATTGTGAGTTACCATGGGTGCATTGGGTCGTCATGATAAACTCAGATAACATCTCACCCTGTTCAGTCCACTCTAGTCCATGGATCCCAATGCGACTATCTTCAGACGTTCTTCTAGGTACTGTTTTCGCATCAAAATCTGCAACATTGCAGCATTTGTCACTGGACATGGGCACTAAGTCAGGTGTTTTAATCAATTCTTCATGATCGAATGGCTTTGGCACAATCTATTGTACTTCTTTCACTTCTAACCTCACCAAATAACTTCAGTAAAACCACCTGCGGCCTTATACGGCTGCCCATAAAAATATAATAGACCTGATCTGAAAAACTGGGCAGTCTTTCCACTAGAAAAACGTTTTTATAAGTGCCTTTGATGATAATCTGTCTACGGCGACCAGAAGAGTGTTGGTTAGAAAAAAAAATGGTTTTTTTTCCCAGAAACACTCGTCAAACTATCTGACGCGAACTCTATGAAAGCTTAGTCCGACCAGTTACAGTTTTGCGTGCTTTTCTCCTATCCACACCCACATTCAAAAAGAAACACGTAGTTTTTTCTCTCTCTAGATATTCTCATAACCATTTGATAGCATGAATCTAAAGAATTAGCAGGGTATATCATCTCTTTGAATAGCCTTTATATTACGCTTCCGCGTTCTCAGTGTTGAAATAAAATCTCATTCCACTCTCAATCATTTTGCGCTGAACAAAGTTTTTTCTTGAAAAATTTAGTAATTATTCGATAGCACAAGTATCAAGAAAGTTGATAGGCTTTCTTATCTTTCGAAAAACCTTCTTGATTGAAATTGCATTTCACTTGCGACGCACATACTTTTGCACTGGTATGTAAATGGATTTCACAACATTGGCATTAGACCAACAGCTTCAAGTAATCAGTCGATAGCTTGAATCTAAACTATTTCAAAGCTGTGCTTGTTTTTTGTCTAAAGAGAATCTCTTAGCGCGCTGTACCACTAAGAATGGTAAAGAAGAGGTGACCCTTTTTGTTTTCTCGAAAAGAAAAAGAAGTCTTGGCTTACGTCCCAATAAAATTACAGTCGACTCACAAAGATTTTGAAAGCACTGAGTTTACTGGAGGAGCATACTCAGGTTCAAGAGGGCTCAACGCTCATACTCATAATTATCCGCTTACAAAACTGAAGAAAGCCTACTAAACGAAGACAAAAACCCTACAGAAGCACTGTTAAGTTAAGTCATCCAATTAAACGTAGTCGAGCGCACTACTGATTATGGATCTAATGCTCAAGTGAATCAATATGCAGCCATATACTCGTTTTCTCCATCTAAAATGAGAAAACCTGGTGATTTCTGCTGATTGGGTAGTCACAACGATAAACATTGCCCTGAATGATAACGTTGATAACGTCTAAGAAAGTTTTCATTTATTTCTGAATTTATCAAATAGTAACGTTCATTTCTAAAATGTCTTCAACATCAGCAAGCGGTGATTTTTTCAGATCCTCTTAGCCCGTTCTTGTTTTTTTTTTTCATTACTTGCTCAAATTTTCATGATTGTCTCTACTTCTTTTGGGTTGAGTTTTGTTCACACTTAGCTTCTTTATTCAGCAGCTATGTCAACATCGTCATCAATCCCCAAATGTGACATAAAACACGGCTCCATAATATGCGATTGGAAGGTATTTTTTCTTTTGGAAATTTTGTTTGATCATTCAATTATTATAGGTGAATCTGATGGTGAACAACTACTATAACTCAATGGATTGCATATATTGTTTAGATAAAATTATAATAAAAGCTCAACTATGCAGTTTAGTTGTCTTATTGGCATAAGACGACAAAGAGTAGTATGTTCGCCATGTGTAGCTCATAGTGTAGAGAGGAATTTACAGATGATTTCGGACGATGTGTCCTCATAAAAGGATTCTTTCACAAAAGTTGTAGAGAAGTGGCGGGTAGTTGACAATGCTACAATACTAGGCGTTCCCATTCGACTGAGTTCCTTCAGCTGCACATGCACCCATTTCACTCTCTCATTCCCCTAACCATACAAATGATTACGGCTGTAAGAGAATGAAACGCTGTCACAGTACCGCTATGTGCAATGAATGTCGACATTCGTAACTTGCCCGAAAGCTAACAACATACATCGCGTGTACATCGTTGACAGATAACCATCTCTACCCACTTCAATTAAGTAACAAGCTTAAATTTCCAATCATTTTGGCATAGGTAATTCGAAAAATTGGTTCCGGCGGATTTGGTACTGTTTACGAGGTTGAAAAAGACGGTATACGAGGAGCACTGAAGACGGAGATTGTCGACCAGACCGGCAAACGACGCGAAACGCTCACAAATGAGGTATGATAGATTTATTACTTGTTGTTGATGGTTTTCTATCGAAATTATTCCTGTAGCTATGTAGGTTATAATATGAGCTACAAACAAATGAAATAAAACTGTAGTGTTAAATAGTGAAGGCGCTACAATACCCATTGCAAGATGGGGAGCATTATCTTAGTTGATTGGAGCCAGTGTTCTTTGATCAGTTATATTCGGTAGTAAGCGACGTCGTTACCATCTCTGAGGAATTGGGAGATGTCAACACGTTGTGTGTTTAGATCAATTCTTATTCATATAAACACTATTTTTAGTGTAGAAAAAGGAGATCACGTTCTAAATTGCATACGAGCTTACCGAGTTCGCTGTCAATCACAAACTTCAGTAAATAGCTGATAGGCATTGATGATTTTGTTTTTTTTGATGAAATAACAGGTGAAGCAGCTTCGTGTGATGCAATGGTCGGATCATTTTTGTCGTTTATATCTGGCATGTCGTCTACATTATGGAAAAGAGACAGTCAACATTATGATTATGATCTTGATGGAGCGATCTTTATCACGGTAATATCTGATCTATCATCAGAGTCAATAAGTCTTTGCAATTGAAGATTGAAATGTTCAGGGATGTGAATTTCTGAGAGATGCGTCATACAAATGACATTATCAGGCATTATGAAATTATATGAATATGTATCTGACCTATGCATTGACTTGAGATGGATTACACATGTATCACGTCACTGTCTTTATCCTCCCAAACTAGTCTAGTAACAATACCATTGCACAAGAGGGGGATGGTTGGTTTGGCAAGTCCCAAGCGTGGGCTCGAACCACTGAACAAAACTCATTGTGTATTGCAGGGCACCTCTGACCTCTATGCAACATGCGCCAATTAACGGCTTATCCATTTGTAAATTTCTTCCCATGTGCCCGTGTCAGTCTTATGTGATTCAAAACATAAAAATTCTACATTAAATCCGCATTTCACTGTCCAACCATGTTTTTCCACAGACCAGAAATCTATTAATGTTACAAAGGAGCTCTCACTTTTGTTGACGTGACGCCAGTTCTGCTGTAACGTTCAATTGCAAGTTCTTGAATAATACATTAGTAACAATACGAAATAATTTTGATTGGGACATACTCATGGATTGAAAATAAGATAAAGAAGAACTTTTAGTTCATTTTTCAACTACATTCATTAAAAACGATAGTTTCACTATCATTGATAATGGAAGCAACTTGTAGTGTAGTAGTAAAGAAATTAGTATAAACGGTCTAATAGGGTCTTTGGTTTTCGCGCTATAACTGCAGTGAAATTGATAACTATCGTACAACTTGAATGAGAAAGACTTACAGCGTTAGTCCTAATCATCTTTTTTCCTCTAATTAACGGTTTTGAGGCTTCGCCGTATGACACCGGAGCGCCGATTCACTCGCTCAACTGCTGTACGATTATCAAGGCAGTGTTTAGAGGTACGAACCAAATACCATTCTAAGGGAACAGTTGGGGAAAAAAGCAGTGGAATAACGTTAATGTTACGAAATTATAGCAGGTAATTTGAAATTAAGGAAGGAGAAGAATTTTCTTGAGTGCATTTAGCTTTCATTTCACAGGAGTGGCTCTTTTTATAAATTTATCATATACATTGTTATAAATAAAATTAATAAACAGGCAATTCACGATTTACATCGAACCGGTCTCCTACATCGTGATGTAAAAGCTAGTAATTTTGCCTGGTCGACGAAGCGGATAGTATGCCTTCTCGATTTAGGATTTTGTAGAAGATTCGTAAGTATCCTGTCATTGCCAAGCAAAGTAACCACCATGTGAAGCAATTTTTGATTTCTATTATATATAACTCGTTAATCACACTTATACTCTGAGTTTCCCAACACTCTGAGTATATGAATCATATCTCCGTAAAAATCACTTCAACTCCTGCTTAAGAAGTTTCGCTTCGTCATGAATGCTGCAGATTACTGGCCAAGTCGAATCTTCCTGCATCCTCAAAAGTAAACGAGCTAAGAAACTCTTCCGTCATCACAAGAGTCTTGGGAGGGAGGAGGGGTAGAGCCAGGAGTGCGCTTCCTGATAACCTGCACTACCAAACACTCGCCTCCCACCTCTCATTTGAACGAATTATTAATATAGATCAAGAGGGCCAGTCTTATGTTTCGTTCACTTGTAATTTTATTGCCGTAGCAGCTAAGATTTTATTTGTTTACAGTTGAATTTAAACGATCAGGGAAATATCAAACACCGTTCGCCAAGGAAGAGGGTCGCATTTTTTGGTACTGACAATTACTGCTCGTTGAATATGCATAGGCGATTGGATCAAGGCAGAAGAGACGATTTATGGTCTTGGCTTTACATGACTGTCGAATTCATGGCGGTAAATGCGCATATTTCCCATTCACAACACCATCAAGATTATTGCTGTTCTATACTAATTTAGGGTTCACTAATCTGGCACAACGATGATGTCAAAGTGATCGAAAGAAAGAAAGAGAAAATCGGCTCGAGATTGCTGTTAAAATGTCCACAAGAGATGTTCACTGTCTATGATCACATACGATTCCTTGAATATAATTCGAAACCGAACTACATTCTTCTACAGCGTCAACTAAACCGGGTAAGACGATGGTAATGAAAAAAATTGTGCTGAGCGTCATACTGACAAATATCAGTTCCTGCGACACTGTCAATAAGCAGCCAGCGTTTCGGAATGAATACCTTTCAACCTTGTCTAGCCGAAATAAGACAACCGAATAAACTCTGCAGACACTTGCAATGACATTGCGTACTTTTACTTACCATAAACTTATCAATGTGAGAGCATAAATTAACCTACTGAGAGATGCCAAGGAAAAAAATCAACTCAAACTTACGTAAAAAATTATGGAACATATGTGAAAATTTCTTTGGTTAATGTCACTTCTTTGAACAATGCTCCTTATCCTCGCCCTGTTTCATCATACCCCTGGAAAAATTGACAGTTGCACGATCAATTTCGGTTCAGTTAGTTCCGCTATGTAGGGGATATCATCCGGTGGAACTGACTTAACCGAAACGTATCGTGGAACTGACAAAGCGGTAATGCTGAAAGACGTTGTGTATTGCATTGTATAAATGGCATAATAGACATCAGGCAAGGTTCAGAATTTGCCATTAGATTATATACTGTTTTAAGCGAGATCTAAAAAAGCAGCCGGAATAAAAGATATGGAACTGATTCAAATTTACTCTTTATCGCCATGGATAGTGTGCCTTGCCATAGTTGTCCATTCATATTTATGGAGCCCATTGAGAGACTATTCAGGGACGTAATTCAATTGCTTCACGACAAACGCTTCTTTTAGAAAACAATCAGTTAATATCCAGATTTGTGCTCGTCTGGGTTGTTCGGAGGATCAACCATACGACTGGGAGGATGGCGGCTATTATCATCATTACTACGTCAAGAAATCGGACACTGAAAAGGAATTAAGCGATGGACAAAAAGAATGTAGGATGGAAGTTTCAATTTTTTCCTATTGATGTTGTATATATTGAATTTGCCTTCCAGTAAAACACGTCTGAGGGATGCTGGTGTAAGTTGCGGTGAAGCCACCGGAACGTCGTCAACTAAGTATTTTCTACTTTAGCCAGTGGCCATCATGATAGTTTATTTCCGCATAAAGTCATTCACTTTGTGAGATTTCTTCGACTAGCAGTGATAATTTGTCAACTTATCATGTATAGTAGGACGAATACAATGTACTGGTTAGAAATGCCCTGCAATGCACAAATATTTATTGTTTAATGATGTCAATCGACGTTGACGTTCAATACTACAGATCAGTGCTGGCCTTGACTATAATTAGTGCCCATGTATGAACATTAAGTCATGACTAAGTGGAAGTCGACGTGTTTCATATGAACTTCGAGCAGTTCCGATGAGAAATTCAATCAATTTTTGAGCTCGTAAATGGTGAATTTTTCGTTAGGATTGGATCCAAAAGGACATTTATGGAAAGTTCCATTGGGATCTATATGTTGCAACGAAATGCGCTGAATGAACGACTCTCTTAATTATTTATTACTATAAAGATAATCGATGATATCTCACAGTTTTGGAAGCCTCACTCTCAACAGTGGCTATCGTAATATCCTAATGGATAGTGATATAACGAAAAGGATCGAATCATAACAAATCGAAGACCATCTCTGATCGATGTTGTTGTCATCTCAAAACTTTGAGCACAAATCATACACCGAAGAAGTTTTTTCACTTTTGACGCGTTTGAGAGAAAGGTGCTAAGTTCCCATAGGAATTTCCAAGATGTTGACAAGCTGAAATCTACTGAGATCATCAGTTTTGATTCCGCATTTTCTTTTCAAGCTAGATGCGAGGTTCTATAACAATATTTATTTACACACCTAAGATTTCGGCAGTTTTACCTTTTTCAAAACATGAAAAAATCAGGATATCCACAATCCAGCCAGCCAAACACCTCCATTACTTGTTTAAAGAATCGCAAGGCCCAGATTTCAATTGTATCAAGCACGAAATCAACTTTAAATATACTTAACACCTTTATAAGTCCTTAACTAAGTTGCTTGAGTGGAGACCACTGAGCAGGAATCACACGTACTCGTAATCATGATCGCATGGGTTTTTGGGCGTAATATGATTATAGGCACATTTATTATATACATAAGTAAATATATAATATAAATATACATAAGTATATATAAACATCTCGTACTCCTTGAAACTACATCATGCTGAGAGGTGTTTCTGGGCGCCGCATTGTAAAGCACAACGAGGTACTAATCTTCCTAGCCGGATGGTTTTTGCTTAGAAGGCGTTCGACGTTCCATCTATAGAGCCTAGCTACAAATAAATCATAAAAGAAGCCGCCGCCTTTTTGATAGCTTCTAATCGTGAAATAATACTCTCTTTCTAATCCGCAGAGGCCAGCGACTGCCTGGTGTGGTGAAGACCGAAGTTTGATTCTGGTAAGGCTGAGCTCGACATTCTTTGAAAATTAAACAGCTATATCAGTGAGCATATTTCTGCCTTAGCACCCCACACAATGGATGCTTCCGTCTACGATGTAAGATGGTGAGACGACTGCTAGTAGGAAATTGAATTTCGAGTTTAATGAAGCGACACTGGAAAGGCTCAAAATGATTAAGACACGCCACTTAGAGTCTCCCGCTTAAGGCACGCCAATTAGAGTCTCCCGCATACTTTGCGAACGGTTTTCCTTTGATGAATTCGGAACAAGTTGATGTTTCACACAAATGTTCCAGAAAAATATTTCCCACTAGTCAGGTAAACTCTTCGATTACAAAAAAGTATTATCTCAGCTAGACAAACGATAACTTTCTACCTTCGCTGTGTGAAACATCAAATCGCTCCGACTTTCACCAAACGAAAGCGCCTTTACGAATTATGCGAACTACCAAAGGAGAGTCGGCGAGCACTGATATTCAATAAATGCTGTAAGCAACACCTCGGAACTGCTTATCATAAAAACTAGTGTTTGTTGGATTCCTTTTGTCCTTCTTTTTTCGATGCTACGCGGTTTGGAAAATTGATTTCGTTCTTAGAAGATCAGGCCGTATATATGAAAAAATTGTAGAAATTATCATTATTATTTTACGCCGCGCCAGGCAGACAGGTTCTAGTCTGAACTGTGTGTTCCTGTCTTTTTCTGTTTGCGGGTGATCACAACATATTGCTTAGCGTAAGTAGAAACTGCAGCTAAGAGTATTCAGATTTTTTTTTCAACTGCTCTAGAAATGATAAAAGTAGGTTCCTTGTATAGTTTGAAAACAGTAAACGTTTAATTTTTCGTGGAACGGAGAAGAAAAATTTTGAATAGACAAGGAAAATCGCGCCCTTAAGACGCGGCACTCAGAATCGTTGTGTGCAGCGCGAAGAGGAGTGTCGATCGCGGCATTCACTCGATGTTTTCTCTTTTCGAGAGGAGTCTTTGACTTTTTCTTCATAGCCTACTCCATATCATTTCCTCTACACAGTTGTGTGCTTTTAGATGTATATCTCCCAGTGCAAATGTACTACTTTTTTTCGCTTTGAAGCTTTTTGAAAATCAAATCGAGTTTTTGAATTCCTGTCTTCATACAAACAAATAAGTGCTAAAATTCTTTTGTACGCCTTCCATGCGTATTAGCGTAGTGAAAAATGCTCGAAAAAAGTTTTGTTGTAATCTTTTTTCGCCTGCTACAGGCTTATACTAAAATTTCTTATTTAGCCGGCGTTTCGATGACTTTATCTTCTTCGACCGATTTGTCGTCTATCGCACGCACTTTTTTGTGCTCGTTACGTTCTCTGCATTCTTTGTCGTTCGAATCTGATCGTTTTCCATATAGCACCGCTCAAATGAAGTATGTCATCGTTGTCACTAGTTTCACATAGAAATTTGTGCTTTACCAAGAAATCGACTTCTTTTCTAGTACTGCATATTTAAACAGTGATTCTTCTTCGCGGCTTACAAAAGGTTTGATAATTTCAGTGAGTTCTTTCACTTTATCTGGGAAAACTGAATATTCGACCCCGTTCACTAGACAGTAACCTTTCACAATAGGGTCAGTAATCATGCGAAAGCTGAACTCTTTGCCTCGGGCGGTAAGTAACTGCTTATTCAAAACAGACTGTTATTTCGAAATAAATGCAAAATAAAATCAGGTTGCGCGCAACCACGCATTTTCCTTTCTTGTCTGGCTTATATGTCGCTGGCCAATATTCTATTTTGAGAGTGCTGGCAGTCTTTCGATTGCTTAAGTCTCGAACAGCACAAAAATAATCTTGTCTTTTAATCTTTTCCATCTCGCCAGAGAGAGCTCTTTCTTTGGGCTATCAATGAAAATTTGATAGCGTATGTTTCAGTGATTCCGGATGGAGCGACGCCTTTGGGTAGGCAAGAGGTTTTTATTAGAGGGTTATCTCATTTAAAAGCTTGAAGCGCTTTGTTCTTTTTTACTTAAAGTCCCTTTCTCAAGACTGTGATACTCCAAATAAAATTATGTTTTACACCGGTCACTTTCTTCTATTGTAAATTTGCTATTAACACTAAAAAAGTATGAATGTGTAGAAAAATCTTGTAGTGCCAGAGTCATATGTTTTACACTGAGTTTCTTCCAAAGCGTTGAAAAATTTCCTTGTCGAATAAGAAAAATCGCACTTCAGACGTGGCGCACCAACATGCGACACGTCACATCAAATTTACGGCGGCCGTACCCATACCGCACATTACCCAATAATCTAGTGCGCCAAATCTGTGATACACGATCTTACATTTTTTGACACTGCAGTGAAGCGGTTCTCCTAAAAAACAAGCACATCGTTGGAATCGCTAGAACTTACGTTATTGAACGGCTACTAACTGTTTGAGTAAGAATCTCTATCCTGAGAGAAGCATGCGCTGGTGAAACACAAATGTTTCCTTTCTGATAAAGCGCTATAAGAAGACTTGTTTGAGAAGTGGCCACTTAGTGCACTAACCAGAGGTTCGAACTTTCGAATGGTTGCTGACTAATGGATTGTCTTTTACCAGCAAGGATGGTCGTTTCTCTCTCCTATGCCTTCAAACTGAAAAGAACCTAATTTTATTAGAAAACTGCACATTGTCAATTGAGCAAGCCCGAATTCAAGCCTGCTGCACAGGATTTCATCGCTCATAGCTTTTTGTAGTCATCGTATGTATATGTACGTCCTTGGTCATGCAATTCATTTATAATCAATCTCATTTCAGATTACGTAATTAATCACTTAGCATTACATTCACTTTATCACTTCACCTGACCTGCATCACAGTCTTTTTCTCTTGCATACTGTACAGTTCTTCTTCACGAACACTGCACAATATTGGTCGAACGTATGTAAAATCTCATGTGTTGCAAGGCTAAGGCGCTCTAGGTACATTACTTCTTCATTGTAGCAAAGTGTTGAGACCAACCCTGCTGAGCGCCGCAGTCCACTTAGCCAGAGGCCTCCCGTTAGTACACTTTTGCTTATTTTTTATTTATATTCCATAGTCTTTTCATCTATCACATTGTTGCTTGTCTTTTTTTAATCTCTTCATGCAGGTCCTGCTATGTACAATCACCTCTTTCCTTCTCTATAGGTACTTCTACACCTCCCAACCGTCGTACCCTTCTGTTGGATCGCCTTTGATTGAGGAGCCGTTTCTATAGATTTTTAGTTTGTGCTCGAAATTTATTGATTCTCTAAACTGCGCTGTCAAAAATACGATATCACGAGGTTGTACTGTTATAAATATATGGCCAATAATGATGGTTGATATGTAAAACTGAGGATATCAGGTGATCACTGAAGCTGAATATTTTCATCGAGACAAATACTACCACTACAGCACATGAATGTGTGGAGCAAATCTTGAAATATCCGATTTATATTATATCCGAAGTGCTTACCAAATGGAGAAAAAACTGCAACTATATTAACGGAAATTTCGCGCAACAAGTCGAAATCAAGTGACCATTGAAGTCGCCGAGGCTTGAACTGCCTTGTCATCTCTCAAAATCTCAAAACGCAAAAAGTGCTCTTTTCCCAGGGCTTGAAACAAGGTGAGGTCAACTGGAGGGCACCATTTTCTTTATCAACTTAGGGTTTTCGGCTCAATCAAGAACGGACAAGCGACCCTTTAACTTTCACATAATCAGCCAGCCCAAGTATTTTAATGCGACGACAGACTATATTACAACTCCACTCGCTTGATGATCTTCCACAATGTTTACAGTGGTGTCGTCGTGTTCATTTATCTCTCGCAAAAATTCATGCTGTTTGTTTGTAAGGATATGCGGCTCTGATTGATACAGCAGTAGGCCGCCTCAAGTCATTCTAAAGGAATAATAAACACCGGGGGCTTTATCCTTTACTTCATAATTAGCTGCTTTCTTGATGTGCTTCCTTGACAGATTAGTGTAAATATATTATTATGACAAACGGAAATCAGTTATTCGAAAAAGTTGAGTAACATGCAAAATTTCGAATCTCAGACGGAAAGAAGGAAATCTAGTAAAGCGATGCTCTTCGAGGTGGAGTGGTTAGCATGATTCCCAGGTGAGAGTAAAGCGCAGGTTTAGCTCGATCGTTTAGCACCACAAACGAAGTTCATGAATTAGCGGTAGAGACAGATAATCCTGTGGCATTATTGAGAACAATAGGGTAACTTATATTCTAAACGACTGGGCTGTGCGGTGTTGTGTATCGTCGCATAAAATAGCTGGGGTTGGATTTGTGGAAGTTGAAGGGTCAAGGGAAAGTGGGTTCGTAAATTATTAGTGTATTCAATCTATAGTTAATTCGATAGTTTATTGTTTGTCTTCATTCTTGTTGCTTGAAGCGTCAACGGCCACACTTCTATATGCTTTATGTTATCAGCGTCGTTTTGACAACATACGTTCGATTAATAGCGCATGTGACACAGTGATTAGAGGTGATTTGTATCGCACACAAAGTTGACGGTTCGATTCCGAGCTCATGGGTCACCAAGCTATCCACCTGCCCGCGATCGATATGTGAGTTCAGTTATTGAGCATAACTCTGTTTGTACTGTAATCGTGACTTTATGTAGTCAAATATCTATATCTAATCGCTTCATCATTTGCTACTTTTGTCCAGTTCGATTGAAAAATTCCTAAAATTCATTGGCTTGGTATCCAACAGTTTTCTATTTTGAGCTGGGATTTAACGACTCTCATGTAAGACGAAACTAAGTGCTAGTCACAGGAAACAAAAAATGGGATGCGCGAAACAAAAGTGAGCCTTCTTATCACTTGGCGGCCAATAAGGGTTATTTTGATCTTCAAATTTTCAAAGGTCTTTTTTTCTGAGCAAAAACCCATATCTCAAACTCAAGTAATTATTTGAAAGCTTAACTCTAGTGGACTCGCTCAGTTTTCAAAAAATGCGTCTCTAGTACACTGTCGCACCAGAAGTAAAATTATGTTTTACACTCGGTTCCCCCTAATTGATTAGCTTAAGTCTGTGGATCGCTTTCATTGGACTATACTAAGTTAATTCGATAGAACAAATTTTTGCAAATTCAGAGTTCAAACTGCTTCTCAAAAAGGTCTTTATAGCACACTGTGAAGACGGAAATAAAGTAGGTTTCACATTCGGTGTTTTCTTTGCACACAGGAGTTATATGTGTGCAAAAAATTCACAAAATTGTAGAGAAATCCAGGTTCTACCAGGGTGATACCAGGAACCTAAAGTATTTTCGGAAACAATGTGAGAACCGGTACTTTTTGGTTAAACAGCGACATAAGAGTCGATTCCATCCACTGAAAAAGAACTTTTCATAAGAGTGTTAATTCCCATTCGAAAGCCTAGCTCTCTAGCAAGTACTGTACCTGGCCATGTTGCAAAAAGTCCCTTCTATAACGCTTAAACAAAAGGAAATCATCTGGATTCTGCACACGTGTTTTTCTCGCACGAATCGAGGGCTCCTCAGCAGAGTCAAAAGGAAGTGCTCGATATTTTATTAGTAATTGTTTTTCCGCTTCGAAAGAAACTCCACATTGAACATTTGACTCTGATGCTGAAAGGCTTTCTGATCACGTTAATGTGCTTTTCGTGATTCCAGCGGAGTAGTTGCCGAATTGCGCGGCCAATGTAAAAAAGATTTTTTTTTGTTAATCGGCAGCACATGAATGTCCAACCACATTTGCTGGACAAAAATTTTTCAGAGGAGTTTTAGTAATTATTCAAAAGCTTAAACCTCTTGGAACAGCCGTATTTGGCCAGACTTTGAAAATGCCCGTTTTTTACGTCGTAAAATTCAAAATAAAATTATGTTTCACACCCACCGCGCGCCGTCATTTTTACTATGAGTATGATTCGCTGAAAGCACCAAAAGGATATCGGCATTAAGAGGAACTTCCGTAGTATTCAAGCCAGTCGTTTTATCTGAAGTTTCTTTTGGAACTGGAAAAGAATACTCATCTGCGTAATAAGTCACACATCACATATTTAACACTTTGGGCCATTGATCGCTCGCCCCGCCTCCGAGAGCGTTGATTAACTGGTAAAGAAGCTTTCCAAATCTGTAAAAGCCGATTTTATTTTGTCTGCCACTGTATAGTGAAATTATCTTTCCAGGAAATAGGCCTAGCGTGAGAATCATCAAAACTTAAGCTATCGAAAAACTTCTAATAGTCTAAAGGATGAAATCTGTTCGGCGATGTGTGAAATACAAAACTTTCATGCTACATTGCTATCAAAATAGCTCTTCCAAAAGGCACAGTTGTCCTTGAGTTCATCGAGACTTGAGCTTTTAAAAGAGTACTAGCACTCTGAGGAATAAATTTCGCCCAGTGAAATATGAGCGAGATAAGATATAATACGCGTGGCCGTGTTTAACAAAACTTTATTTTTTATTCTATGGGTTCACATATGGGTGCTTTAGAAAACGGACCACTTACAGCTCTTGCCAGATCTGAGCTTCAAACGATTACTAGCACTCCTATCAAAAACTCGTCCAGCATATGGGATCGAATGTTGATATGCGCCGTCTAACGGAACAGACTTTGGAAAAATATCTTCTGGACGACGAACACTGCGCGCCTCCGGCGATTCTAAATTTTTGCATGACCTCATTCCTTTTTTTTTTTAGTCTCATGAGCCACACATTTTTATGCACTGTGCGGACCCCACTAATTCTTGCATCCAGCTCTTCTCCTAGCGTTCATCGCTTCATGGAGTATTTGTCTTTATGACTCTCGTGGAACACTGGTTAAACAAATTGCTCTGCAGTCTCAATCATAGCCTGGCCGAGACGTTCTACGAGGCGTTCGTCATTGGCTGACTGGGGCTTCTAGGAAGATGTGGGGAATAACCCACTGTCCAGCCAGTTGTGCGAAGCATCGCTAGTTACTAGTTCACCTGCCCCTCTCGTACCACTATCGCATTCAATTGAAATAAATGACAGCGAATGAAATTTGAGTGAATGAGAGCTAGTAAACCTCACGATCGAAAACCAGAATATTGTACCTGAGGTTGCAGGTTTGGTAGACTGCTCTTTTTACTTCAGAGACTGTTTCAATTCTGATTTCGCGTATATCGCTTGCAGTTTCGCACGATTGAATAGGAAATGAATCGTTTGTCTAGCTAAGACAATCTTTTGTCGCACTGACAGAGCTTCCTTAACTAATCGGAAATATTTTGTTGAAACATTTTGATGTGATTCTCATGATCAACTATCAAGTAACCCCATAGCTGGAGTAAATCACTTGTTTCTTTTAATAAGTAGTTCTGGGGTCTTAATAAGAGTATTTGTTGAATATTAGTATCTGTTGATTCTCCTTTGGTCGCTCGCATAATTCGTGAAGCCCTTTTTGTGTGATAAAATTCGCTACGGCATGATGTTATATGCAGCGACGGTCAAAATGAATAGTAAAACAAACAGGCTATGGCAATCTTTTAGCGCTTCCATGAGTAGTTAGAAATATTTTGGTGAACATCTTGAATAGTTCCCTATGTGGAACATCGAGCCGTTCCGAGTTTCATCATGTGAAAACCGCTATACGAATTGTGCGAGGGACCAAAGGAGAGTCAACGAATACTGTTATTCAATAAATACTCTCATTAACACCTTGGAACTGCTTCCCAAAGCAAGTTGTGGATTATCCGTGACGTACCTGGCCAATATGGAGAGTTTTCATAGATGAAACGGTTGCGCAACTGTTACACTGTATAAGGCAAAGTTTTGTCAGATTTCGTCTTCGCCGGAATCGTAATAGTCGATCCCTCTCAAAGAAAGTAAACGAGATATTCGGGCGCCAAAAAAGTTCACATAGCATGGAAATCACTCGCATTAGTTACCATTCCATTTGCCATCGAGTACCTCGAGTAAATACCAATAAATTGAATGAATATGCCTCTTTAGTTCTCCACAGCTCAAATGACAAAATTCGCAAAAATGTTCAATGTTTCACAGTAGTCCTAACAATAGCTTGACGAGTCCTAGTTATAGTCTAATAGAAAGTATTTTTCGGTATTTAGTAAGTTGTAACACAAAATATGATGATTTTATAAAAACAGAGCCCCATTACTGTAAGGGGTATTCACATGATACTTGTATTGCCTGCCTTGTCGTTCAAAGCGCGCTTCAACAATCCCTATCCTTTTCCATTTACAAGTCCTTGTCTAAGATGTTCTGACACCGTATGATGCCACGCAGACTCAATTGGTGACCCATAAATCTTCACATCCTTAAATGCGTCTGGTTAAAGAGAAACGCTGTAGCATTTGTCCTTTTTTGAATAACTGTTCAAGGAATAGATTGCATCCTCCTGAACATCGAGCTACACTACGCCCTTCATGGTCAGCCGTTTTCGTGTCATGACCACTCGCCCATAGCTCGCTTTGAATGTGTGTTCTTGCTATCTTCAAGATCGAACTGGCGAGAGTCCGATCAATCCATTTTGAATGGAAGTAAACATTTTACCTGGTATATATCATGTAGTTCAAATGCTGTCATTGAAGGACCTAACTGCATTCAAAGAATAGTCTGGATGAAGAATGCGAATGTGAAATTCCGTCCTCATTGATATGATGTCATTAGCATTCATTACAAGCAGCTAATGTGAAGTTGTTTTGCAGAAGAGAAAGAGCTTTGCTTTCTTGCTTTTCAGGTTTCAACTCTAATTAACCCTTTGACAGCCACGAAACCCATTTTGACTGACGCATGACGCACGTGTGCGCCGCGTGCAGTGGATGGCTTGTATTATCACGCGCTGCAACAAAAAAAAAAAGAAAATTATCAAGTATTCCGAGGCGTTTGGAAAACATTCCTGCGAATAGATGATGAAACACCGCAAGGGACTCGTATAGTTATTTTTCAGTAAAAAAAGAAGGTCCGTTTGTCGGAAAATCTTTTATGTAACAACGAGTAAGCCACATTGTTGTAGAAGGAACAGCTGTTGTGGAAGATTTTCATATTACTTATGATATGTGAAAATACCCCGATAATATGTTACAATAACGAAAAAAGAAACACGTTTTGCAATCGCAGTCCATTTTCTTAACTTCACAGCGGATTTTTCGTTCATTCACCTGCATCACCTGTCATCCCGTTGATCTTCGAATGACTCAAGCAAGCTGGAACAATATTTCCATTTTTCTATCTCGCATACAAGAGCACTCCAATGGTTCCTCCTCGCTCTAAAAATTCGTTCAGCATCATATCTCATTCTAAGCTTTTCGCGGAAAAGGTTGAATCTTCAGATCAATGGTCCTTCGATGAATCGCCTGGCACGCTGAGGAGTTGAGCCGGTAACGACTTTCTCCCATCGGTTCATTCTAAAACGCATCACGTGTCCGGCTCGCCTTTATCTCTGGTCTTCGATCGCTAGCGTAGTTGACCTGCTTACGCATCTACACAAATTCTGCTGCGTGGTTTGGAGCAGAGGTAAGCGCTCCCCAAGCTGCTCGTTTCCTCCTGATCAACTCTGAAACTAGCTCGTTCATCATGCTCACTTCACGACCTAGACAGAATTACGTGTAGCACTAAGAGGTGTTCGTTTCGCTGAGGATGAGCGGCGCAATTAGAGTTCACCCGAGTCTCATGAGCATTGTTTTCGTTTGATTTAGTACCATGCCATTCATCATACAAGCGTTATTTGTTCCGTCTGGCTAATGGTTGATTTTATGAGAGCAATAACATTAGCGAAGTGCAGGTGATTTGATTGTTGACGATTGATTCCCCACCCCCCTCCCCCCTAATGTCCCATTCTAATGTCTGCATGAAGGTTTGGAGGGTGGCAGCAAATAATTTTTTCAAAGTTGTAACTTCTTGTCAAGCACCTCTTCTTAAGTGGACATTAATATCGCTATAGAGATGCAATATTTTTGTTGTGGAATCTTTATAAAGCTCACGAAGGATCATTATGTACCGAGTAGGGGCGCCCTGATCATTCAGAGCCTCAATAATTGCATGTGTTTATACTGAATCAAAGGCTTTCTTCACATTGATGAATGTGAGACAGAGTGGTTGTTTGTACTGTCGTAAAACTTCTGTGAGCCTGGTTGTGTGGATATTATCTAAGGTAATGATTCCTTTACGAACCGCTGGAATGGCTGTCCTTCGTTCGGTACTCTGTCAATCGCGTTTAGTGACTCAACTGAAGAGTCTAGAGACGTCTAGCACCTGGGAGGCTAGGCGATATTTGCCTATGCCGCGACAATCTCCAAATTTTAACAACAACACGGTCCTGCTGGGTTTCGTTGATTGGGAACCTTGCTTTCCGACATGTGCCAAGTGAAGAGCCAAAAGCCAAACTATTGATAACGATTAACGGTAGATCCCTTATTTTTCTGATCTGACCCTGTCTAAACAAAATGTTGCCCTATTTTTCACCGATAGGTTAGCGTGTCGAATTTTGGAAGGAAAGGAAACAGTGTAAAGACAAATCTATCCTCTTTCAATTTATATTAGGGTAAGAGGATGGGGTTGACAAAGATTTCGGTGCAAGGGAGCCTCGCAAAAATGTCTGCATCATTAAGTTAGTGCAGCATGCGCGTGCGACGAGTATGTGAACTAGAGAAAGATCTTTTTTCTATATCTTCTTTTAGGAGCGATGATGAACTTGTGGACGCAAAATGTAGCTTTGTAAATATCTTGGTGCAGATCCATAGAAATTATTTGTTATAAAGATATGATATATTTTGAGCCGTTAAGTCTAGTGCTATGTAGGCGCCTATTGCGCCCTGTTGGGACACATCAATAGCATCCTCCTTCGGTTCAGTCGATCCCCTGAACTAAATAATCTTCTATAAAGGAATTGACGCCAAGTAAAAAAAACACCCAAGTCAGATGATGGAATTACCTGACGTCGTGGTGACCGGCAGTCGAGTTTGCGGGTTTTGCAGTCCAGATCTTTCTCAGTCAGCTTGCGATTCACAGCGTCAGGTAATTTCATCATCTCACTTAGGGTGTTTTTCCTTACTCGGCGTTAAATCTTTTATAGAGGGTTACTTGGCCTCAGGGTCGAGTGAACCGAGGGAAGATGTTACTACTGAGTCCCAATATGACGAAATAGGCGCATGTATAGCAGTGGACCTAACAGCTCAATACATGTCATATCCTTATCAAATTATATCGTTTTGAGCTGGTCTACAAAAGAGCGGTCGATAGTAGAAGAATTATTTCTATTGATTTCGAAGCACATAAGTAGTGAAGTCTCATAGTAAGTGGTAATGTTAACGTGGGAATGCTTGTTCATCAAAAAATTTCTGTGGTCGCTGGTTCCTTTTCGGAGTTTAGTCACAATCTTCATCTACATTTGTCATTTTCCAACCCTTTGGGAATGAGAGTCCTGAGCTTTTACTCCAGTCTATTAGTAATCATTCGGTAATCTTTCTCTTCTTTGCATCACTTTTATATGCTAGTCTTGATTAGCTGACTACGTGTAAAAGGGCAGTAACACTTGAACTATCTCAATAAACCAAAGTGCTAATCTTTTCGATTCATTTAAGGTTAATATATGTACACATGTAATTTTTATACTTATATTTTTATTATAATTACATCTCTTTATTATATTGTTTCTATTATTTATATATTATATATATATGAGCGCATGTGGCGCAGTGGTTAGAGGTGCTCTGCGTCGCACACGATGTCAATGGTTCGATCTCGCGCTCATGGCTCACCAAGCCATCCATCCCTCCGGGGTCGGTAAATTGGTACCAGACAGGTCTCAGACTTATCTGGGAGGATAAGCAGCACTGACTCGGTTCAGCGGGAGGCCTCCACAAGTCGTTGTAAAGGCCAGATATGCATTCAATCACCTCAAATAAAGTTGAAAATTGAAGTCTAATGCATGGCGTATCCTTCAGGGATTGATCAACGATGAGAGCTTTATCCTTTATCCTTATCGTACATATATATATATATATATATATATATATATATATGTAATACCATGTTTCAATTATATATTTATATATTATTTTTCATATCAATTCTAATACTTTCTTATATTTACTATTATTTTATCAGTTGCTAATAGTTATTCATTTAGTTATTTGCTATTTATTTATACTTATTTAATGATATTTACTATCTATTATTATTGTAGTACATTCATATTTTTTTGGTGCTATGTATCATTTTAAACTTAATGTTTATCATCATAATTTTTCTACACTGTTTTATGTTATCGTATGTTGTACTTTATTTAAGTATTAGATAAATATATCTATATATATTATATATATGTATATATATATATATTATATATAATAGAGCTCATGTGACGCAGTGGTTAGAGGTGCTCTGCGTCGCATACGAGAGTCAATGGCTCGATCTCGCACTCATGACTCACCAAGCCGTCCATCCTCTCGGGGTCGGTAAATTGCTACGAGACTGCTCTCAGAGTTCTCTGGGAGGATATGCAGCACTGACTCGGCACAACGGTATGTCACTGCGAGTCACTGTAAAGGCCAGATATGCATTCAGTCATCACAAAAGAAGTTTAAAATTGAAGACGAATACATGTTGCTTCCTTCACAGATTGATCAGCGCCGAGAGCTTTATCCTTCTATCCTTCATATATATTTCATAGTTATTACTCCTTTTTATACATGGAAAGGGTCGTGAAAACGTCTATTCTGTAATATGAACTGAATAAAGGTGATTCTGATTATAGATGCTCTGCGTATTGTAATTATGGATACAAGGTGTCAAACTTGCGAGTTTCGCACAGATACGCTCGGCGTTCCGTTGTTTTGGTTTAACACCTTGTTATGGCTCTGAGATATAATGATTCATGGCTAAAAGAAGTCTCATTCCCTCTCTGAGCAGCACTTGAGGCCGCATTTCACCCATGATTACATCAAGACTCTTGTTGCATGATATTCACCCGAACTCAATTGGTAGTCACTTTATGTTATCTGTTCGTTTCGTCGTCCTTATAATATCCATTCGTTTTAGTAACTAGGTTTTCAAGTGCTATTTGTCTTGATTCCTTCATTACTACCTGCAAGAATTATAATTAATGTAAGCGTTCCATTTACAGCTTGTATAGTAGCCAGGATTTTTTATTCACCGTTTCTCTAACAGTGTTATGATGTTATAATTATATATGCAGCAAATATGAGTTATATGCAAAGCCTCTACCTCCGGCAGGAGTCGAACCCGCGTTTCACCCGTCAGAGCATTGAGACCCATGAATTGTGATTGGTTTATTCCGGATTCTCATTTACTATCATTTTAACCCATAACTATCATTTTTGCCCCTTTGTGAAGATGGTTTTTCTGGTACCGATTCATCACCATCACTGATTCAATATCAAAATCGCCGTCTTCAGGTGTTCTGTATTTTCGATTGGTTGGCAAGGTACATCACTCATCAAATTTCACGTAAATTATTCGGAACTCGATTATTAAAACAAACTAGTTCTTGGATTATTTTGATTGTACAGCGGACTTCTGCAATAAAACATATCGAGTGAAGTTACGAGACAGCACTATACGGATCAAGCATTTTTGGAACTTTGCTCTTATGTCCACGGAATCTATTGAGTAATGACTGTGATAATGTTGATTTTAAAGACAGATCATTTTGTAGCTGAACTTTTTTTTTGCTGTGCTAGATAGATGCTGCTTAGCCTACCATAATGCGCTTCCAAGCAATTATTCTATATCAGTATTTGCTGTTAATTGTGAGATGAGTTAGGATTGTTAAAAACTCAGTATTGAATGAGTAATGAGTAAATCAGCAATGATTGCTTTTTTCAACCATTACTATCGTCATTTAGCCTAATGAAGTCTGAAAAAGTACTTTAAGAATTTGAAAGCTCATTGTTTCTGCCATATATACAAGCAGGGCTTCTATTTTTCCAGTCCGATCAGGAGTAGCTATGAGATTGTTCAGGAGCATGATTCACCTGCCAAACGGTTGGTCAAATTATCGCTCAAAAACAAACAAGCCAAGAGAGATGGTATTGCTGTGTCCACAGTGAGTGCAATTCTTCCTCTCAAATGAGTAATACTTTTGCATCCTATGTCAGTTTCCAGTGCTCATAGAGAAAAGCAGTCCACAAAGAAAAAACGTTCAAGAAGTGATAATCTCGTTCAAAGCCACTGAACACTTCCTCAATTGGAAAACTGTCCATCGCCCTGCAAGTACAGCCACAAGTCGACCTTTACTTAAACCGAGTAACTGAATTTCCTTATTATTTTTTCTCAAATGACTGGGACAAGCGGTGAACAGGAGAGAGAGACAAAGGCAACTGAAGAAAATCAGAAAATACAGGTTCGCTCACACATTTTGAACATCATCAGTTCAAAAATTTCCCTCGTGCTGATTTCACATTCAGCATAGTGTATCTCAGGCAGTTCTGAGAGTGGATCCTCGTAAATCTCGTCATCAGCTGTTATCAGAAGAATACCGAAGCTTTTTCTGAAGTCGGATGTGCTGCCTATTACTTGAATACTTGGAACTAATCGGGTTTCCTCAGGTCATCACCACATTGGAGCAGTCAACGGCCTTGTAATTTAGAGGGCCATTACCACCTTGAAATTAATCGCTACTAAGACAGTGATCATTTCTGGTATGACTTACTCTTAGCTGGGGTTTTTCATGTAAAAACGTAGGATTCATTCTCATTTTAAGTCTCCCTGCCGGTTGATTGAACCTGCCGCTGTACTTTGCAGTCGACATCAAGGAATGATGAGACGGCACACCATTTGGGAGTATCTTCACATTCCTGGAGGAAATATGTTGTCATGTTCTCAATGTTTATTTTGTCGCACATCGTTTTGAAAAAATTCTTTGATTCTAGTTGCTCGTAAAGCGTGGGAGAATTCCCGATGATAATGAGTTTGCTAGAATTGCCGAAACATCTTCTTCAATAAACATAATTGTGTAGGTGTGTGCAATCTCCCCTTATTAGGAACAGTAATCGTCTAATTATTCAAGCATGAATGTGAGCGTTTCCAGGTTTCCTATAATTTGACTGCAATGATGCGTCAAATTTATTTCAAATTTTCTTGCCCTTTTGGGACGGAATATGTTAATCGATACTGTAAGTCTGCTTCTCAGCCTATTGGTTCAAGTGAAAACTCATAGAATTGATGTCAAACGTCATGTTGGTTAACCCTTCTGGAGCACCAGTTGTAATAGCCACAGGCAATGCAAATCGCCGATTTTTGCTACCTGATTAGGGTTTTTTCATCGTTTCGGACAAAAGTCTGGGGCTTCTAGTGATAGTTTGATAGTTTAAGATTTTTCCTACGCACTCGTATGCTTTCATTGCAATATAACGTTCAAATTTAAAAAGATAACGATATGAATCGATCAGTTTTGGTATATTTTATCATGAACAACGCTTAAGAGTTATATTAGTGACGGAAAATTGGAAAAAAATGAACAGTATGTCATAAGAAGCTTTGCACAATGCATGCGATACCAGCTCATCGATAATTCTTACCATAATTAGTACTAATAATTTATATAATGATGCACCACGACGAAGATGGAAACTTATGGATTGCAGAAGATTTCTGTGTGAGAAGGAACAGTCGCATTCAGGAGAATTAGTAAGTATAGTAGGCTATTCATTTTATCATTGTTTTAGCAAATCCAAGTTTTATTTATAGTTTGGGTGTAGATATTTATCCTTTCCTGACAATCGAAGCCATAATTCGACGATGCGCTGGTTGGATGCTGTAACAAGTTCACAAAATATTCATTGTGAATTTGATGTTATCCGTTTTGGCGTTCGGCAAATTGTATGATTTAGGTCGAAAAATTATGTCGTATAGTACTGAAGACATTTATGAACCGAGAATTAATTGTTTTAGGATTTCATGTTTATTGTTATAAAGCGCATAACTTCTTGATTGTAGCGAGCAAACTTCGATGTAACGCGGTTACGTTCTGGCGGGTACTAATGATGGTGAGCTGCCAGTGATCTATGCTTGTTGTATAATTCAATGTTTTCTAAATTAATATATCAAACAAAAGATCAGCAACGTCAGTGAAAGGCTCAAATAATTGTGATTGTGAACTTCATGAAAGCTTATTCCACTGCGTGCTAAAAGTCACTCCACCTAAGATTTTTGAAAGAACATCAATCGGAAAAAATTCGTTTCAATTTTGCAGTGTTGCAGATTGTTAGGAATCAAGAAGTAAGAAATGGAGATGCGTTATTTTTCCCTTGATGCTATCGTGGTATTGAAAAGTGGTGGGACTTTTCCTTTAGTCTTTTTTTTTCTGATCACAAATTGCCTTTAGTGTACAAATTCACCATACAATCACCAATCAGCCACTTCGAAGTTCAAGAGACTTGATGTTCACTTAGAGTGTAAAGTGTAATCTTAATTCCCTTGCTTCAGGGCACTAAAATGTTAGTTCAAAAAGGCCAAATTAGTTTCAAAATCTACACTTTTCGAGCTAACAACGATTATCAAAACTTTACTGCAGGACCAGGCATAAACGATAGCGAAGCACGCAAAGCACTTCGGAAACAAAACGCGCTTTTTGTTCTTCGTTTTTACAGCGCTTATAAAACCTACATTTATTATTCAATTCAAAAACTAAATATTTACTTGGTGAAGAACCTTTGCTGTATGAAAAGACTATGTAGACAAGAGTGCAAATTACATTGTACACTCCGAAGAGAAGATACTTGATTTTCTCTCCATTCCTACGCTCGCTGAAAAAACATTTTCAAAATTCAAGGACACCGTCAGGGCCGCAGCTGTTTCAGCTATCGAATGGTTGTTTAAATTCTAGCGAGAAGTCTACAGTTGACGAGAAAATCACGAAAATTTGCGTGCACCATGAGTGGTGCACGCGGCCGCGGAAGGGTTAAGTCACATCACTTATCGAAAATATGAAATAGTTTCAGAAGTATGAATTGTTTCCATGTGATATTCATCCTTATAGAATGATAGTGCAGTAAATAAGTGTATACATACTTTATACATACATTACTATTAGTCTACGCGTAAATGTACGCACGTATAGGCTATTTACGTAAAAGTAGGAAAGAAAGGGCATAAACGTTTAACCAGGTTCAAAAGTGCTTCTGGAATAAAATGGAACTCACACATTGCAATTTTGAAAATATTTCGTCAGGTCACTTTAATTTAGTTTACAATGAAACGTCTTTTAATGAAATACTTCTTAGCTTTCTAGAGACGAAAATGCAGAGCCAGTTCTGTAGTTCAAAGACACAGTGGCTCTTATAGGAGTGAAAGACGATGATTTTATTGAGCTGTTTGTTTCCGTTCTTTCAACTTGAAGATCTTGAAGTAGCTGTTCATTTCATTGAAACAGTTTCAGAGTTTGCATACTTCCTTGTTTTCTAAGGCACGCAGTACTTTTTCCTCTTTGTTCAAATGCTTTTTTTCTAACCCTCCTCAAAACGTTAATACTCTGATATTGATATAACATGTTCATGCCACTGAAGTCTAAATGCTTGACAGGCGCCTGTTTCGTCCTACTTGGACTCTTTAGTAGCACAGTGCCTCGATTCAGCCAACCCCTTGAGGCTATGCTCTATGAAGGGATCGACGCCGAGTAATAAAAGACCGCAAGTCAGGTGGTAAAATTCCCTGACACTTAGCAGCCGAGCTTGTGGCTGTTAAAATGATTCATATCTCTCCATTTGATCGCTTTTCATAGACCTCGCTCAGGACGAATCGAATGTGCTTCTGAGGAGTCCAGAAAGGACGAAATAGGAGCCTGTCTAGCAGCCAGACGTTAACACCTTAAGACATGTTATAAAATATCAAAGTACCATCGTTTTGAGCGGGTCTATAAAAGAGCGGTCGAATGAAGAGATATGAATCATTTCATCAGCCACAAGCTCGGGTGCTAGTCTACGCAGTGTCAGGGGATTCTATCAGCTGACTTCGCGCGATTTACCACTCGGCGTCGATCCCTTCATAGAGGAGTATGGCCTCAAGCGGTTGACTGAGTCTAGGGATTGCACTATTGAGGAGTAAGGTAGGACTAAGCAAGCGCTCGTCCAGCACTTAGTCCTTAACGGCTCAAAATATTTTATATCACTAACAGTACAACTAGTATAGACATTTCGACATCACATTCATTCACACCGAATGATCTTTCATTCTTCTTAAGTATTGACCATGTTACTGCTGGATACGTTACGGTAGAGACAGCCGTTGTGTCGAAAAAGTGGGTGCGGAGTCGAATGTTTTTCGCCCTCTTCATTACATCCCCTATACTCTTAAACGCTCCCCAAGCCGTTCGCTTCCTTCTGCTCAACTTTGGAGCTAGGTCGCTCGTCATGTTAGCTTTACGAACTGGACTCAACTGAAGCATTTAGAGACGTTGATTTCGTTAAGTGTGAATGTGGCATTCAAAACCCATCCAATTTTCATGAACATCGTTTTGCTTAGATTTACTCGGAAACTAATCTTTTCGCAGGTGTTGTGGAAGTTGGACAACATGTGCTCCGCCTAGCTGATGCTTGATGTTATGAGGATTATGTGATCAGTAGAGTAGCAGTATTTAAATGTTGACCTTCGATATTTGCCCCCATATCGCTCCATTCTAATGTTCGTATAACGTTGTGGAAAGTGGCAGTGAATAAATTTGGGGAGATTGTAATGCCTTGTCGAACACCTCTTCTTATCGTATATCGTTGATGGGCGATAGTTTGGCTGTGAGATTTTCATACAGCTCACGAAGAATCCATATCTATCGAGTAATTGCACCATGGCTGTCCAGAGGATCTAAGTCCGCGTCTGCTCCGACTGAATCAAAGCTTTCTTTGATTTGATGAGTGTGAGTCATAACGATTTTTTGTACTCTCGTGAAACTTCAGTTACCTTTCTGATTTTTCTAATTATACGGATGTATTCTATAGTACTGCATTTTTTCAAAACGCTGCTTCTTCGCATGCTGTCCTTCCTTCAGTGTCGTGTCACTCCTGTTTAGGATAACTTGTGCAAAGAATTTACAAATGACGGGCAGAAAGCAGACTAGGCGATGATTTTGTTTGTCGTAAAGATCTCCCATTTGAACAGCAAGACACTCTTGCTTGGTGTCGTTGACTATGAACCGCATTCTAAGCTGTACCGAGTGAACAGCCGATACTCATGTTTTCAATGACATCATGAGGTAGCTTCGTCATTTTTCTGATCTTCTCCATTAAAGGACCAAGCGTTTTCTGCTTCTCACCGGCAAAATATCGTGTCGGAGTTCGAAAGGGTGAATCGGAGTAACGGAAAAAACCCTTTTATTGTTAGCAAGACGGAGAGAAGCCAAGGTTGACAGGAGATTTGGTTTCGAGGTAGCCTCACAGAGCTGTCTGCATTATCGAATTAGTGCAATAACCGCGTACAACGAATATTTGAGCTAGAGAAGATTCACCTTCCTCGTCCTTCTTTGGAGGAACGATGATGAAATTGTCAAAACAAAAAAAAATTCTCTTGAGATCTTAGCACAGATTTAAAAAATTATGTTCGTTGATTTCGAAGCACATAAGCATTCAAGACCGATCAAAAGTAGTGACGTTGACGTAGGACGCCTTTCTTCTTTCAAAATTTTCTGTGGTGGTTACTTCTTTCCTGGAGTTTAGTAGAGTCTTCAGCTACAATTTTCATTTTTCAACCCTTTGGAAGTGAAGCGATATTTGCATTTTCCTCAGTCTTTCAGTAATCATTCGACGATTTTTCTCATCTTGACATTACTTTTACATGGTAGTCTCAATTAGTTGACTACGTGAAAAGGAGCAAGAATACCTGATTATTATTCCACTATTCCACAGTGCTAATCTTTTCGATTTATTTGAGGTTGAAAAAACTATATTTATACATGTTTCATCCTGTTTGCACCACTTTATGTCCACAAGGGATCGAAAAAGTTTATTCATAATATGAAACAAATAGGAAAAGCTTCCCTCTGAGGATCGTGATTAATGTGATTCAGCGTGATCAAACCTGTGACGTCGCACTGGCTCTTCTTGACGGCTAGCAAGATCCAGTCAACTTCATCTGTAACGAGTACAGGTATCTTCATATTCTGATAGTGTCTTCGTGGCTGTTGGACATTCTCATGCAATATTTATGTTTTGATAGGTCTTGCAGAAAACAGACTCTCAATGAAGTCGAGTTAGAAGATCATATGGTGGAAAACTGGACGTCCATAAACTCATCGATTAAGCCTCCTAGATAGGAACATGCGACTATTAAGAAAAGTAAGCGAGGCTGAAGGGATTGACTGCATAGTTTCTGCTAAAGCTAAGCTCATTATATGACGAAATTCACATTTTATAATGCCTACAAAGCTTAGTTCTTCACCTATTTCCCATGATTCAGTGCATGTATTTCGAGTTTTGAAGGAATTACGTAGATAGAATTTCGTGGATTATAGTAGGAATAGTGTTGCGAAATGCGCTATCAAAATTTAACAGAATCGTGGCCGAGGATGGGTGGCGTTTTTGGTCGTTCAAAGGGAAAGTCTTAATCAGATGAAAAATGTGCAGACTTAAATAGGCAGGTCATCAAAAGCCACTTGAGAAATGAAGTGAAGAAATGTTTCTTTTTTATTCATAAGTACTATATGGTCTAATAATTGTGTCACACCGCAAACACGTTGATCGTATTATGTTACTACTTTTCTCGAAGCAACCGCAAGTGATCACTGAACCTTTTATACGGGGAAAAGTGCTGGTATTGATAAATCCATAGGAAGTTCCTGTGTATCAGAGTCTATATATGGCATTATAGGGATGATATAATGTATGGTTCACCTTTACAACGTCTCCAGGGTGCACATCGATGTGCTAAATCAGTATTTTGGTCCTCCTAGACACATCTTTTGCGAAGTTTTGAACCTCAGTAGATTCATGGTGCACAACGTCGAAGTAACACGTTCATCCGCACCATTAAGCTGAAGGGTTTTTTTGGTAGCCATGGTAATCAAGCAGTTGTGAACTACACAAATTTGAAGGAGAGTCGTCTTACTACATTCGTAATGTTCGAATTGTATACGAATGTTCGATGTGTCACCCCAAGGATATGCACTTTTTCATTGTAAGTAATTTTTTACAAAGTATCAATTGACTTCCCAAATGCATGAAGCTACAATTTTTCAACAGAACTTTGGAATCTAAAATGCTTGCTGACTTTGAGCTTTAGCAATATTTTATACAACATCATCTTCCATTGTGTATGGAAAGGGAATAAAGTTCAGCTTATTTATGTACGTGGTTTTACACCGGTTGACAACGACGTTGCCGCACGAGTCCTGCGCGGCACGAGACGTGATCGCGCGGCGAACGCGGCGAGTACGATGACGATGTGGTAGCCTTCTAATGAATTCTGGCTTTTTGTCGTCACTATAGAAAATTTTATCGGCACTAAAAAAGCTAAGTCTCGGCGTTGATCAATCTTTCACGGATGCTCTATGCATTTGTCTTCAATTTTTAATCTCGTGAGTGAATGCATATCTTGCAGGGAGTGGTTGTGGCCTCCCGCTGTGACGAGTCAGTGCTGCTTACTCTACCAAGCAAGTCTGAGACCAGCCTGACACTATATTACCACTTTCGAGGAGTAGATGGTTTGGTGGGCCATGAGCGCGAGATTGAACCATTGACCTTGTGTGCGACACAGAGCACGTCGCAAATCATTGTATTTATCAAATAATCAATCACTTTATCAGTTCCTTCTTGTGCATTCAGAAATTGCGATAAAATCTTCAAATTTCAGAACTTCTTCATTTCATCAAATGCCTCAAAATTATGATAGCGATTGAAAATAAGTAATTGAGCAATTGTTTGTCAAAAATGAAGCTGCACAATGCATGCTAAGCCATTTCATCAATGAATCTCAATTATTTCTCTATCATCAGTGAAGCCCTGGATTAGAACATATTTGAATTACAAAGGGATTTTGTTGTATCGTTTTATGAATGTGTTTTTTTTAAATTGGTCAAGTTTATTGTGTACTAATACCACATTATATTGTGGTGATTCTGGCACTGGGCATTCGCATCGTTTACGCTCACTACTTATTTCTTCTAGTTGATTGCTCTCAAGACGACTTAATGCTCCCGATGAGATTGCTATCTCTCCTAACAGCTCCAATGTGATCACATCCAAGTGGTTGTGGACGCCCAACAGCTCAATAAGACGTCCTTGATGTTCAAGTGCTTCCGATGGGTATGGTTTTGATCAGTGGGAGAGATGCAGCTTTCACCTAACACGTTCAAGCAAAAGTTCGAATCTTTCACTCTTTCGTTAGATATTGATAAAATTATTCTTCTTCTCGCACATAAGGATGATAATTTTTACCAGTTAATCAGAGTTCACGGATGCGAGGAAGAGTCGGATACTTTTGCGCTACGAAACATCTCTGAAGGAAAAGCGAATTGCGCCTTAATGAGTACTTTCAACAGGAGGTCCAAATTACCGGGAAATGTAAAGTGGATTGTACACTATCCTCGAAGACCTATTCTACAATACTCACTATTGGATCACTCGCTATTCACTATCTTTATAGTTACGCCTTCGAATGTGATCGACTGAGCAGAATGCAAGTGGTTTTGATATTTCCACGTTCCAACGAATTAGAAGTCTCCGAAACTATAACCAGTGTTGTACCTTCTTGTATCTAATCACATCAAGGAGGAACTGATGAAGAGGTAATTGGTGAGGGATCAAAGAACGTGTCATCAATCAGGATCTTTCCCTAATCTTTCATGACAGCGGGAGGTGTTCATGCGGAGTAATGCTCAGGTGCAGGAAAGTAGTGAACTTACGCAAATTGCACATCTCCATCCTTTGAACTTAATTGTGAAACAGACAAATATCTGTGGCGACGAGAGGTGCGATGAGTTGAAGAAGACAGTATTTTTCTTACAAAATATACAACAGAATTGCATAGTAAGAGCCGAAGTAAAATCATTTTTGTAGCTCTAGTAGTAGAAGTGGCCAAGTGAAGTTACAAGTATTGAAGATAAAACCTTTCTTGGTGTAATACCGCTCGCTTGTGACAATGAAGTGTTGCGCGCATCTAAATTCACTATTTAACTATCAACAGAATCATCGGTAAAGTTGAAACAATGAGCTGACCACCTCATAGACGAGACGTATTTTTTTCCTCATTAGTATTACACAATGAAAAGCCTTTTTACAAATCAAGCCTAGCACTGGAATCTCTACTTTTTAGCCATCGAATGACTGCTAATAGTCTTCTGAATAGCAGAAGATATAGTGTAAGTGTACTTTCTCAGGAAGTGCTCCCAAATTTGTTCTGTACGGACTCTGTCGCTGCTTACTAGGCTGAATTTTGAAACTTTTCCAATATATGTTCGCGTATGTTCGTTGTACTGGTCTCACATTGCCAAATGGGATTTTCAATAGGTTCTTATAAAATAAGCGATAGAAATGTTCACGATGTTTTAAAAGTATGGTTTTTCTAACGATGTACCTTTTAAATCAAAAGGTGGTGATTTTTGGAATAACTGGGGATACCCCATGCCAAAAATACTTTTCTTCAAACAGTAGTCCATCCTTTCATAACATTTGTTCAGAAATTAAAATTTAATTGTATTAAGACTGAAAACACCAGTGTATGTTTTGACAGCGGGCCATCTAGTCTAAGAGCAAGACGCAGTCCTATTTTCACATATCACAGCGAAAGAAGAAGGCTTTTCTGAAAACCAAGCCCAGTACAAAAAAACTCAATTTCTAAACCTGAGTACTTTATAACGGCAACGTTCCCTGAAAATCAATATTTCACGAAGCAAACTTAGTGGAAAAATCGGCATCTCTCAAGTTATCGAATGCCTGCAAAAACATGGACGAAGAAGAACAAGCGAAGTTATGTAACAACTGCAAAAATTGTACTTTTCAGAGCAATGTGCTTTTCTCGTTGAAACATGGAGGGCTTTTCGTTATTTGTACGTTCTCCTAACTGTCGATCTTTTTATGGAAACCTCTTCTGCCATATTTCATTATTCAATCACGATAATATCCACTTGACGCCTCAAATAACCGAATAAATTCCCATGACTCTTTTGCGACGCGTGATAATAAAGGCTTTCCGCCACGCCTCGCCGCTGCACGCGCCGCGTGAGTAGTCAGCTAAAAACAGCTCACGCATTTGTCAACGGATTGAACCAAGTCTCTGCAAAGAAAATAAGAAAACTCGATAGCGTAAGATCCAACTATCTCAACGCTGTACTTATTTTGTGGAAAGATAGTTTCTTTACAATAAAGCAGGAGCAACAAGAAAGATTCACGCCGCAGGCATGTCGCTTTAGCCACATCACAGGGCTGCAAGGAGGGCGGTGAGGCAAGGTGATCTGCCGCGATCATTCCTGGCAAACCCTATGTGCGGTGCGATCTTTGTTGTTTGTTCACGAATTTTTTTTTTCGCTTTGAAAAAAACTGTAAATCAAACGTGTCACTCTGTTGCTACGAGATTACCTCTGCACGTGCATATGCTTTTCGTATTTCCGTCCAAGTAGTAATTAGAGTGCGCAGCCGGTGTTCAACATAATTTCATGTGTAACGTGAAGAACCGCTAGAAGTGAGTTAATTTCTCTACAGTTTCTAATTTGATATTCACCGAGTCAGATCACCCTCATTGTTTTTTATATCTGTTCGATTGGTCAAAGTCTAATACATTTCTCATACGCTGGTTTACTAAGCTAGAACTACGTCGGGCGTCATTTAGTGCGCAATTTTCGTTTTTAGAAGAATTAGAATCTTATATACATTAGTATAGAGTGCACATTTAGTTACGAAACAGTGGCGAAAAGACAAGGCAGATTTCGTGGCTCATTAACTATGTAACAGTGACGGGAATTGTTTTTTGTACAGTTTCTTATTGATGCTACCTCAGCTTTTTGTGTTTCTACGTTCTTTCTTAATAGTCAGTCTATTTCAAGGTACCGCGCACCAAGTTATTGTAGACGAAAATGATATGTCAATGGATGAAGTGCAGTCACTGATATTAGCATAAACATTTCATCATCAGGTTTGGAAAGGTAACTTTCTCTCGTCGATTCTGCTATTTAGAACTGAAGGTTGTGTAAATCTTAAATGATATCCTTTCCTTGATCTTTGGTATACTTACTTTGTAAAATTGTAGCTTAATAAATTAAGATGAAAAGTTTACAGGTATCCGATTTTCCCATTTCACTGTCCGAACCTGCTCATCAAGCTGATGAATGGACAAAGCGAGAAAAAAATATCTAGAATGCATACAAGTATGGCTTGAATTCCTGCGTTTTATGTGCGTTTCTCACCACTTTTTTATTGTTCATAAGCACTTCAAAGAGGGGATACCACCTTTTTACTTGATGATCTAATTAGAAATTTCGGGTTTCGCGTGTATTAGGTTGTAAATTTGATTTCTTCCCGTCTTCAGAAGACAGGAGGATGTTTTCACATTGATGACTTGATAAAAACATATATTTGCTCTGGTTTTCTAATAAACAATGTACGTTCTAAGTAGAGTGCGGTTACGGCAAATTATAGTTCTCGTTAATCTACCTTCTGACAGGGAGGGGTAGGATGGCCGAATGGTTAGTAATGCACTTCAGAAAGAAGTAAATGTGCTGCTTTTCTCGCAATCACCCGAGAGGGCTCTAACTTTGAGACGATTGCAGTTAAAATTATGCACACCATCCGAAGCGAGCAGTCTCGTGTGCATGTAAAACTTTACGAGCTCGTGAATGGGTTGGAAGAATGCTTACCTTACTTTTGTGCTAGTTACTTCTCTAATTAATTGGACCTTGTATCGAAATTGTGATTCTGCTTTGGAGGTTCAAGTGTTTTTCTGATTCGTTGGTACATTTTAGCAAATGGCATGGTTTCATCTTGGATAAGGAACGAGGAAATTATTCGGATTTCACAACTCACGCTGAAGAGGCAATGACGAAAAGATTTGCGCTTTGGAGCATCAAATTGCAAAGTTGTCGAAAGAGCGCATAATAGAATTCTTCTATTTGAAGCCTCTAGCGGTGTAAGGTGTCAAAATATAACCAGTGGTGATGAGTGATGTGCCAAAACGTTTGCGTCAACTGGGATCCAAAACCATAATTCACCCTGTACGCAGGCGCGTGCTGAACCGTTGCACTGGCGGCGCCTGTTTGTAACACTACCTTTTTCACAACGTGTCCACCTTTCAGCGGCCATTCGTATCCCACCGAACGCAAAGCATATTCTCACCACGTTTCAAATTGTTTTTATTGAGTACATATGTTTTGTTTCATTGCTGATGGGGCATCAGTGCTGTCATCTTCCATATTTTGTCTTACTTCTATTCAGTAAGAGTTTTCATAGTCTCATCACGTTTCAGATTGCTTTCACTGAGTTCATATGTTTTGTTTCATCGCAGATGGGGCAAATGTGTTAGATTTTTTTCGTATGATTCTGTCTTACTTCTATACAGGAAAGAAATTTTCTAAAGGTTAAAACGATAAATGATGTTTAATTCATTGCGCATCTATTTGTTTATGTTGATTTGCAACTTACCAAACTATTGTACTTCACTTTTGCTCGTAGTAACCCCAGCTTACGTACGTTATCTAAAGTATTTTTTTTTATCAAACTACCATACACTATGGTACAAAACATAAACTTCTCTTGGTTTTGGGAACATAAACTTCATATTTTGTGACTGTAATATGCTTGCCAGAAGAACAAGATCGATCCATGGACCCACTCTGCAAAGCAGAGCGCTTCTATCACTGCGCTATATGTGTTCTTTACTGGAGAAAAAAAAACAGGAAAACGTACACAGACTGGAACAGTGCAGAATGTGGCTGAATAATTGCAATGATACACAGAGCTGTAAGATTCAGTGCTTAAAGTGAACTAACGGAACACAAGTTTTTGCAAAGTCCATTTCTTATTCTCACACCGACGGCGTGTAGCACACTGGTTAAAGGTGATAATGCGCAGCATGAGTGATCTGGCTCAATGCTCGATGTTCGCTTTTGCGCTCAAGGGTCACCAAATCTGTCTTCTGCGGTATCGGTGAACTTTCACCAGAGTGACACGGCTGCCAAGATTGAAGCACGTGTATGGGGCTGTACAAGCTCCCACAACGGACCATATGACATGTTGCCTCATATCATGATTATCAGATATATTGGAAAATTGAGTGTGGTCTCAAGAAAACACTCAAAACGCACGGTACAATATCTCAGAAGTACGAATCAAGAGCAACCGAATGTACAGCACGGTTGATACAATGACTTATTGACATGAGGGCGTGTGTAAATTGTACGTCATTGCTTACTCTATGTAGAGGAACATGGGCTTCCACCGAGAGGATTGGCTAATGACGAAGGGCGTGCCCGACTGACGAGACTGCCAAGGTTGAAACACGAATATTGAATTAGACAAGTGGACATAACAGACCATATGACATACTGGCTCAAATGATAATTATCTGATGCCAGACTCGTGTCAGAGGATAGCAGTACTGATCTCACGCATCGAAAAGACTCCACGAGTCATTCTGAAGTTCAAGTATGCATTCAGTCACCTCAAAGGATGCTGCTCTAAGTCCAATGCATTGATCAAAGATGAGAGCCTTGTCGTTCATCCTCTATTTCACTTGGGCGACTAGGAGTTTAGAATTAATTGCATATACTTCGGCATTTCATTGATCCGTCTTTAGTGTTTTTTTCCACTGTGCTGATCCAAGTACTTCCAGAATTCAAGCGGTTTTATGGTATTCCTTTAAAAAATCATAGAATATTGGTTGATCGACTCATTTGCAATCTCGACGATGGTCTGGGTTGTGACATTCCTTAAGGAGTTGTAGTTGTCTACCGGAGAGAGTTGATAAAGGGGAGGGGATGAAGGCCCTATGCATGCCGCGGCAGGTATCACACTCACTGGACCACGTTGTCCTGGCCTGCTTGCATAAAATGCGAGCGAGTGTTCACCAGCGCTTGAAATAATTTCACTGTTATTATGACATTAGAGATGGCGTCCTAAGTTCAGTTACGGAATGCAAGCAACCATCTCTCAACTTGTAATTTCCTATTTGAAAAATGCCAGCCGATGCAACATGTAAATTGTTTGAAGACTTTTCTAAAGGATAAAGACGACGATACAAGTTAAAGCAGAACAAGCTGAGATCAGTACAGTAGGTGGTGGTAGCTGATTTTGTGTAAAGTACAGAATAAAAATAGAAATGTAATTTTTAGTAAAGCTGGAAAACGATAACGCTTTCAATGTTGATAGTTCTCTGGAGATACGCCATGCATTCACCCTCATCGATTTCTAATGAGGTGCCTGAATACATATGCCTGAATACATATTTGGCTATATAAGGACTCGCGATGGGCTGCCGATGTATCAGGCTGGAACTGCTATTTTCAAACAAGTCTGGTACCATATCATGGACCCAGGGAGAATAAAGACTCTGACACTCTTGCAAGCGCTGCATCGAATCGCCGGTTGACTTGAATGATCACGTGTATGTCACAGAGCACTTCTAACCACTGCGCCACAGGTGCCCCGCTGCGTCTCTGATAATTTTTCAATGTGTCTCAAATCCACATGACTTTTCTATTCAGTGAATGCAATGCTGATCTTTTTCGATGTCTCAATATGGGTAGTGGTGTTATAAAACAATTCCAAATACAACGTGCTAACACAGGCCTTCGTGAAGAAGACGTGGGCACCCTTGTACTCTTTGCAGCCTCTGATTGATCGGAAATCAAGCGATCTATCCATAAATTAAGAAATTTCGAGGATCTAGGAGAAATGAAATCTCCATTATCGGAGTTATAAGATAGATAGTCTCTAGATTAGCAAGAGGCTCTCTTCCTTTGCCCAAATCTTCCATGTTTGTTATGCCATTTGTAAAAGCCAAAAAAAAGGAGATATCTATGATCCACCAGCCCACTGGAAATTATCCTCGCCTTACCACTGAAGTAATCATAAAATTAAGTATAATTCTGTAGCTTCTAGTGATTTTAGACTTATTAAGGCCAAGGAACTCTGTTCTTTTTTCAGAATTTCAAAGGAGAATAACTGTTAGCAATTCTAGTTCTATGCTTTTTTTTCTAATGAGCACCTCTTTATTGAGCTATGGAAGCACAAATAACACTATGTTTCACAACCTGAGCACAATTTTTGCTCGAACAGGGGATGTGATGACACTCTGGTTAGAATATGCCACATGCGCAATACAAGGCACCGAGGTCGCTGGAGTTTTTTGATGGTCTTTTAACAAATTTTTGGCAGTCATTTGATAGCATAAACCTAGACGAATTTAGAGCCGAGTTTGGTTCCTGAAAGGCGTTTACAGAGCGAGACAAAGGTGAAAAGAAGATTACGTTTCACAATCCTACTCCTAGACTCCTTAAGCTTAGTAGCTGCTGTATCTGGCAAGAAAAATGAGAAAAGAAGCCTCAACCCATAAAATAATAGAGCAAAGGTTTTATAACACTTTGATATGAAAAGCGCTGAATTTTCTACAAGGCAGTGAAAAAATTATAAATAAAGAACGAAAACATGTGGAAATATGGCGCGCTGAGTGTGGAACTGAATTTTAGTCTCCATTAAAACAGACTGAGAAGGCCTTTTCGGAAAACAAGGTCAATATTAGAATAACCGAGATTTAGGTTGTCCAATGATAATCTGAATGTCTGGGAAAAATTGCAAAAGACCTGTGTTATCAAAGGATTGAGTGAATGATTAGAGATTGAGGAAGTACTTGAAATGATCGATCTTCCATAATGTTGTGCATCTTACAACAGGACGATTGCATTCGCACTGACAGCCGATGTGCAATCAAAGGGTTCCATCTTCTTTTTCGGGTTTCTTTAACAAACGTTTCACCTTATTCAGGAGCTTTAATAAATTACGAAAACCCTTCAGAACAGCGTGCAGTGGCAAATTGTTTCGTAAATAATACTTACATACTTAGGCACGCAAATGGCCCGTCTTCACTAGCTGTGCGGACCGCAGTACATAATCTAAATGCTATGTTGCTGGTCGTGCATACGATATTCGTTGGTTTCCTGACGTAAACTTACAAAGGCGTTTTCAGGTCTTCACAATGTACTTTCCAAGAAATGAACTTCGACGATGGATCCTTGGCCGGGCTTCCTACTTGTTGATTTAGAGATAATGTTAAGTCAGAGTTGAAAGCAGAACTAGGACAAAAAATCAAGAGACCGCTCATGGATGATGCAAAATCCGTACTTCGTAAATAGTACTTCAAGGAAACGCAGAAGAAAAGAAAAAAGGAAGAATGGGAAGGCAGTTAAGGGACGGAGAGGACACTGGTCACTTGGTATTTGTTATGACTGGCGAACCCCTGATTCTCCTTTAAATAACTTAACCGAATACGGATCTTAATCAATACAACCCATAATCTATTTGCACAACCGAGTTCTACATATTTAGAACCATCCGAAGAGCAGGACTAACAATTGGAACAGTTGCTGCGATTCGTCTTAGCCTTTTTGGGACAGGGCCTTCCTTCTCTGCATCTCTAACCCTAGCGTAACAACGCCGGGAGTTTTGCTCCACCTCCTCTGCATCACTAATCTCCAGCTTGAGAAGCAAAGAATGTATTATTGTGTTATTTCAATTGCATTATGGTTGTTAATTATCTTCTTATAATAGCACATTATATTTACTATCATGACATAGGAAAATAACAATAATAATGCCGTTGAAATGATACAATAACAATGTCAAGGCGTTTCCATGCAGGCGGTTAGAGGTCCAAAAGAGGTGAGTCCACGGTCCCGAAAGGGTTGACGACTTACGATTGTGAGTTTTTTCTTTGCTTTCACAATGTCGCTATTACTACGAAAGTAATTAATGTAGTAAGAAGAATCTAATGATAAAGGAAAAGTCTACTAGTAAATAATCAGTAATCCTCAAAGATAGTGCAGTGTTTCCAACGATTTCCCTACGTGATGTGGTGGGTCGCGTACACCAGTTGCGATGCTGTTGCTTAACTCAAAAGAAGTCAGAGGACGTTGCTTCACAAATCTATAGCCACCACGTAAATGATTTACTATGAAGAAATCAACAACCGGATCGATAAGCTACCGAATGAATGTGGCCACGGGGAAGAAGATTTATCTCTTTTGATACGTTAAGAATCAAGATGCTCAGGAAAATCAGTAATGCAGTGTGAGACGTAAAGATATGTGCCTCCAGCGTGAAATAGACCACGTGTCGCGTCCTTTCAGAAACGACTTCTAGTCACCCACTACCGGGGCCTACTGTCTTCTATCCCTCTTACTGCGATATAAGGTATAGATTCTGCCAGCAACCAACCATTCGAAACCAAAAAAATGGGAAAATTCCTGTTTTCCTTATTTGTCACTTAAAGTACGGCAGCATCTGCAAGCAAATTATATTAAAAGGCACTATGTCGTCTTCTAATTGATGCAAAATCCGAATGCTCATTTACTTTCGCGTTCGAAATATCCTCCTAAATGATTTGCAGCCTCTTCGTGACTGGTAGTCTCTACTCGAACATCCCGGCTAGGAAAAAAGTTTGTCACGATTAACCACCGTCTTGGTAGCTACTAGTCGCAATGGCAATCTCCCTCTGATCTACAAGAGCCGGCGAGTGCTCTAATGTTTTAGAGATCTGAGGAAGCCCTATTAGGCTTGCCTTACAATTCTAAGAAACAAAACAGCTAAACCAGCACACCTAAGCAGCTTCACTTTGGAAGGGCTCACACAATCACTGAAGGCGTGTAGTACAATTATCCAAGTAGTACGAAATATGAGCCCTGAAGCACTAAGGTGAAAGCATTATTTCCTATAGCCTTCAGAAAATCAGAGAATATCATTGAAGTCATCACAGAAAACCCTTTTGTTATGTAAACCAAAATCGTCATTTCTATTACAATAAATGAAATTCTGTACGAGGTGAAATACACGCTGATTTGATCGAAAATGAAGCCAACATTGGCTCTTCATGTGATTACAATTAAGATCACATCGCCGTACCACTGCTTCGTTCTTCGTTTAGGAAAGGGTAAAGGATAAAGCTCTTGGCGTTGATAAATCCCTGAAGGATCTACTGCATTTTCAGCTTTGTAAAGGTAATTCAATTGGTCTGTAAAGTGACTCTTATTTCCTACCAATTTATCGACTTTTTTATGTGAAAAACACAGCACTGGTTCGATCTGCTTCGCTAACACTGTACAGTAAATCAACTAAAAGGTCAGGATCGAGCCTACTCGGCTAGAACGTCTAGCAGTCTACGAAATTCACTAGAAAGACAAAATCTTCAAACATCAGCCAAAACATCGCCCGTAACGTTTGGAGACCCAATGATGGTGAGTGACGTGCAAAACCTTAACGTCAGGCAGGACGCGAACCCGCTTTTCACTTTTCCGGGGGCGCTTGCTTAACCAGTTGTACCACCAACGCCCTGTTTTCACCACTCTTTCTACGCCACAACGCATCAATCTGTTAGCAGCCGGCCGTCAACAGTTTGACCTGCTAGTCTATATCGTAAGACCGATGGCAAAACAGGAGTCGCTAGTGTAATTGACTATGCGAGCTCCGCCGGAGAGAGTGAAATAGAAATTCGAGCTCCAGCTCCAAAGTTTTGCACATTAATCAACATCAAGTGGTATAATTATAACATCATACCACCGTTAAAAGCGATCAAATATAAAGTAGTCTGTTCAGAGACCTCTGTAGAGATGAATTCTGGGAAACGAATCGAATGTTAGAAGTGCCAGGATACGTTTTTGTAAATTGTGATTACGCGGTTGCGTGAATCAAAAGAAGCAGCGATGTATTAATTTCTTCCACCAAGCCTCTTTTTTTCGTGACAGTATTGAAAATGGGTACTTTTTAAGTGATAGGGAACATTGCAATCCGTTTACATTAGTGAAAATGACTGCAATTCGTTTGAACTGAGACAGATGTTGAACCCGAGTACTTGTACTACATTACCAAATCCACTGATATGTTCCTATTCCTCGATTTGAGGTTGGTTATCGACATCTTAGAAAGTTTAACTCGACGAACTGGTGGTAACATAGCGATGAAAGTGGAGGTGAAGCGGTGGTACGCACCTTACCTTGCCTGGAGTGCTCGCAGTTATTATTTATCCGCTCCGTGGAAGTTCAAGCATCAAAATCAATAATCAACTGAACTGCGGAGTAGATACATTGTTTCATAGAGTTTCCCACAACGATTCTCCCTCTTTGAGAGATCCCGCCTGATTAGTCGCGAGGGTACGTGGCGCGTCCCCAAGTGGTGGATAGGGGAATAAAACGCGAACCAAAAGCGAGCGTGTGCTTCCAGAAACGCAAGTGGATTCGGGGAATGAGCACCCTTCTTCTACAGCGCCGACTTGACAAAACGCCACTTCAACGAGTCAAGCCGGTCAAAAGCCCGCAATTGAGCTGCTGGAAACCACATGTCGGGCGGTTGGGAGTCGCCTACAACTAAGAAGCTCCTCCCGCTCCTTCGAAAGCAACTGAGACGCTACTCGTGGCTAAGATCTGGGCTGCTAAGATAGAAACGGACTAAAATTCACATCTATACCTACAGTGCAAAACCCCTTGCTTACGAATCCGCTCTCGAAGATCTACTGATTCGTGCAACAAGTATAAGGTCCGACGTCATTGGCCTAGCTGAGACAAGATAACGCCTTCCTTATCACGCCGCTTATGGTAACAAAGAAAAACTGCTCCTTGGAACATGCAATAGTAGAGGTGTTGGCGGAGACGGCGTCTTCGTTAAATCGAATTTGGCCTTGGACATGGATTTACTTTAACAACTAAAGACCCGTATTGGGTGATTACGGTTGAAACGATGTGGTTCGATGCCGACTTTTCACCATCTCCGTAGCTTACGCATCAACATCAAGATATGACGAAGTCGATGTCGAAGCGTTCTATATGGATCTCGGAAAATTTCCCAGAAAAGATCATACATTCTTTTGCGTCAATGTTGCAGATTTTGACGCGAAAATAGTACCTAGAAGAATGTCTGAAGATAGTCGCATTGGGATCAATAGACTAGAGTGGATTGAACAGGGTGAGATGTTATCTGAGTTTATCATGACGACCCAATCCATCCATGGTAACTCACAATTTCATAAGCCTCACTCTCAACGATGGATGCGGGAGTCTTCCAGTGGAGAGTGCCATAACGAAACAGACCACATCTCAGTAGATCGAAGGTTTTTGACCGATGTCGCTGTTGTTCCTAAATTCTATACTGGATCAGCACCATCACCTTCTTCGCTCAACATTCCGTTTTTCGTGAAAAGAAGAGAAAGCTGAGATATCCAAACAACGAAGTCCCAGAACTACCATAAACTTGGATGTATTCAATCATTAGTCCGCTGCTGGGAAGATACCGTTGCCTACAACATCGACAAAGAGTACGGCTCATTAAATATCTTCACATGAGCGCTGTAAAAGTGGAGAGTCCTAAAGTCACGAAGGGGCTTTTGTCGTCTTCGCAGACAGTCGAGCTGATACGTTAGTCTGGAATCGCATGAGCTACAGGCAACCGAAAATATACTTCCGACCATGCGAAGTGTTGCAGAGAAGCGATAAAAAAACCCTCAAAGAAAGAGGATCAGCAGTTATGCCAGAAGCTGCAGAAGCTGGTCTTATAAGTGGCAAAACCCAGCGAGGCTTCGCCAATTATAAGACCAAGATGATTGCATTCCGATGCCTTGGCGGTACACTCACAGTTTCCAAAAGAACTGTGAAGAAAATCATTTACCGTTACTACTTGAGTCTCTTCGCTAGAAATGTCCTCTTACCGTCATATAAATTCACCTGTATCACCTGTCGTCCCGCTGATCGTCGAGTGACTCGAGCGGGTACCAGCAACTCTTCCATTTTTCCCTATCGCGTGCAAGAGTAGCCCAGTGGGTCCTCCTCGCTCTAGGAATTCGCTGAGCATCATATCTTTCTTCCATCGCTTTCGTGACGAAATCGGACCAACGGGTCAGTGGTCTTCCTTTAGAGCGCTTGACGTCCCGAGGAATCCAGTCGGTAACGGCTCTCGTCCATCGGTTGTCGTTGAAGCGCATCACGTGTCCGGCCCACCTTATTTTCGATATCCTGGCGTGTAGAACGGCGTCTCTGATTTTCGATCGTTGACGTAGGTCGGAAGTTCGGATCCTTTGTCTCATTTGCGAAATACGAGATACTCCTAGCATCGACCTTTCGACTGCGCGTTCGATAACGGCAAGTGATCTTTCATCCTGCTTACGTAGCGACCAGATTTCTGCTGCATACGTTAGGGCAGGGATAATTGTCGAGTCGAAAAGGTGGGCACGGAGTCGGATGTTCTTTGTCCTCTTCACTACATCTTCGATGCTCTTAAACGTTCCCCAAGCGGCTCGTTTCCTCCTGCTCAACTCTGGGGCTAGGTCCTTCATCATGTTGATTTCACGACCTAGATAGATGTAACTGGAGCATTCGGAAATTGTCGTTCCGTTGAGCGTGAATGGGGCATTAGAAACCCATCCGTTCCTCATGAACATTGTTTTCGTTAGATTCAGTTGAAGACCGATCTTTCCACAGGCGTTATCGAAATCAGTCAACATTCGTTCCGCTTGGCTGATGTTTGGTGTTATGAGAACGATATCGTCAGCAAAGCGAAGATGGTTTAATTGTCGACCGTCAATTGTCACTCCCATTTCGTCCCATTCTAATGTTCGCATGACGTTTTGCAGGGTGGCAGTGAATAGTTTTGGCGATATTGTATCGCCTTGTCGAACCCCTCTTCTTACGTCAATGGTGATATTGTTGTAGAATGGAGATATTCTGGTCGTGAAATCTTTATAAAGCTCACGAAGGATCATTATGTACCGAGTAGGGACGCCCTGGTTATCCAGAGCCTCTATAACCGCTTCTGTTTCCACTGAATCAAAGGCTTTTTTCAGATCGATAAAAGTGAGACAGAGTGGTTGATTGTACTCTCGCGAAACTTCAATGAGTCTTGTGATCGTGTGGATGTGGTCCATGGTACTAAATCCCTTTCTGAACCCTGCTTGTTCGCATGGCTGTCCTTCGTCCAGTGTTCTGTCAATCCTGTTCAGGATGACTCGAGTAAAGAGTTTATAGACAACGGACAGCAAGTAGATTGGGCGATAATTGCCTATGTCGTGAAGGTCTCCCTTTTCAAACAACAATACGGTCTTGCTGGTTTTCCATTGAATAGGGACCTTGCATTCTGACAGGTAGCGAGTGAAGAGCCGAGCCAGGGTGTTGATGAGAACTGGCGGCAGGTTCTTCAGGTGTTCTGGTCTAATCCTGTCTAGACTGGGTGTTGTTCTGTTTTTCACCGACGATATAGCATGTCGGATTTCGGAAGGAAGGACCGGTGGAACGACATATTCGTCCTCTTTCAATTTATATGACGGTAAGAGAACATGGCTAGCGAAGAGATCCGAGTAGTATTGGTGGATGATTTTCTCCATAGCCCTTCTGGAAGCTGTAAGTGTCCCGTCAGGATATCGGAGTGCAATCATCTTGGTCTTACAGTTGGCGAAGCCTCGCTGGGCTTTGCGAATGCTCTTCCCGGCTTCTGCAGCTTCTGCCATAACTGCTGCTCTTCTCTCTTTAAGGTCTTCTTTTATCGCTTCTCTGCATCGTTTCGCAAGTTCGGACGTAAGGTTTCGGTTGCCTGCAGCTCGTGCGATTCCACGTTGACGAATCAGCTCGAGTGTCTGCGGAGATAAGCGTCTCTTCGTGACCTTAGGACTCTCGGCTTTTTTAGCGCTAACGTGAAGATATTCAACGAGTCGATCGTATTCTTCGTCGATGTTGTCGACAACGGTATCTTCCCAAGAGCCGACTAATGATTTGAATACATCCCAGTTTATGGTAGTTCGGGGACTTCGTTGTTTGAATTTAGCGGCTTTCTCTTCTCTCCTCGAAAATCGGAACGTTGCGCGAAGGAGGCGATGGTCTGATCCCGTGTAGAACTTGGAACAACAGCGACTTCGGTCAGGCAAAACCTTCGATTTACTATGATGTGATCTATTTCGTTATGGTACTCTCCATTGGGAGACTCCCACGTCCATCGCTGAGAAAGAGGCTTTTGGAATTGCGAGTTACCATGGATGGTTTGGGTCGTCATGATAAACTCGCATAGCCTCTCACCCTGTTCATTCCATTCTAGTCCGTGGGTCCCTATGTGACGTTCTTCAGACGTTCTTCTAGGTCCAATTTTTGCGTTAAAATCTCCGACAATGACCTTGAAGAATGTATGATCTTCTCTGAAGAATTTTTCGACGTCCATATAGAACGCTTCGACTTCGTCTTCGTCATAGCTTGATGTTGGTGCGTAAGCAACGAAGATGGTCAAAGCCGGCATAGAATCACATCGTTTCAACCGTAATCGTCCGATACGGGTTGTTAGTTGTTCGAAACGAATCGATGTTCACAGTCAAATTCGATTTGACGAGTACGCCAACGCCGCCGACACCTCTGCGATCGCATGTTCCAAGGTACAGTTCTTCTCCGGTGCCATAAGTAGCGTGAAAATTATGGCGCCTTCTCGTGTCAGCCAGGCCAATGACGTCGTACCTTATTCTTCTTGCTTGAATCAACAGATCTTCTACAGCGGATTGTTGAGCAAGGGTTCTTGCGTTGTAGGTACAAATCGTCATTTTAGTCCGTTTCGATCTCGGCAGCCTAGTTCGGCTCTGAGATTTTAGCAGCCTCTCCGTACTCGTCCTACCTGGCGCTGCCGTACCAGGGGCTCTTTCGGGGTTAGGGGAATGAGGCCCATATTTGTTACTGTTTTTGGCATTTTGATACCCAACGTGTACCTTGCCAGGCTCTAAACGTGGGGGCTGGGTGCTCACGAGTAGCTTGCCAGTCTCTCTCGGAGGAGCGGGAGGAGCTTACTTGTTGGAGGCGACTCCTAACCGCCTCCCATGTACTTCCCAGCCGCTTGATTGCAGGCTTTTGGCCGACTTGACTCGTAGAAATAGAGTTTTTGTCAAGTCGGCGCTGCAGAAGCAGGGAGCTCGTCCCCTGAATCCACCTGCTTCTCTGGGAAGCACACGGTCGCTTTTGGTTCGCGTTTTATTCCCCTATCCACCACCTGGGGACGCGCCACGTGCCCTCGCGACTAACCGGGCGGGATCCCTCAAAGAGTTAGGTACGTGCTCCTGCCATCCCCTTTTCCACGCTCTCCCAGAAAAATCCATTTGCTGACAAACGATTCGCTCTCCGCCTAAACTATGATGATCAATAGTACTGGGAAAAATCTGAAAAGCTTCGAGATCAGTCCCATAATTAAGACGAGATTTTCCGTCATCTACAAAGACCAGGACGATCTTTATCGCTTATTCAAAGAAAAACTGAAAGAACTTGGTATTCCGCCTGAAACTGTCTACAATCTCGACTATAACGGCACTCATGAAGAGATCAATAATGCAGAAAGGCTTTCCGAACTCGCGGATAATCACGGAGAGGTGCAGCTGTATGTCCGTGACTGCAATGAGTACGTAAATTCTTTCGAAGATTCTGCTGATGATCCTCACAGAGAATCATGTCATAAGGGAAAAACGATTGAGCGAAGTCACTGCCATAAGAAGCGATTCGACGACTCTGATCGTTCCAGGAGGATTCTTCGTTCGATGGATGGGGAACATATAAATTAAAAGAAGATAA
>JAHQIW010004601.1:0-72153 GCA_019055375.1 Parelaphostrongylus tenuis
GAACACGTAACGGATTTTTGAGATAGGAGAGTACCTCCGAAAACGTCCTGTGGTAGGATATGATGTGCGAGCGTGGGATGGATTACCATTTTGCTTCATGCTAAGCAAAGCAAAAATGAAGTGGGTTAATCAAGAAAGAGAGCGAAGCGATGTGATTGGATGCTAGCGATTTCAACGCGACATTTGTAGGCATATGAAGCACTGTGGGAGTCACTTTCCATCCAGTCATCCTGCAGATTTTAGCCTGTTACTATTAACAAACTCAGTTTGGCAACTAAATGCAAGGCAAAAACAGCCATCAGTCCAGCCAACGACATTAACAGCTGCTAAAACTCTGCTTGATTATGCTGATAATCTACAAGTAGAATATCAAACATCTTATGACATGCTAAGGATTAAGCATAGATGAGAAAGGAAATGGCAACTGTTCAGTGGAATAATTGCTACAATTTAGGCGCTGCAAAGTGTTGACACGTTCCAGTATAACTTCATGTGATTTTAAGCAAAGAGAAGAGTCTCGCTTCCAATGTGTTCTATATGGTGAAGCTAAAATTATTAACCAAAAAGTAAAAGCACAATACGAAATTTAGTTGAGGCTCTAAGTATCATTCTTATCACAACATTCATGCAGTTGTATTATACCGTTCTACGAGAAAATCACAGACAGAACATAAATTTTGAACCATTGTGACATCGATTGAAGGTTAAGGTCAGCTTGATTCAATGCTGCCATGTGCATAAGATCATTTCCGTTGAGTGGTAATCGTTGCCATCACCGATAAGTCTGAATTTGAGAGAGAAAAGGAAGAACGGTTTTGATAATGCAGTGGATAGCGCATGAGGTTGAACGGCATATTCGGTGATTATAACCTACTCGATGTTTGGAGTTATAATTCGTATTACAGCACCCATGTGATTGGTACAGTTTTCTTCGCAAGACTTTCAGTCAAATACATTCGTTGCAATATATCATATCCTTCGCTTCGAGTGTTTTTTTTCAGACCACAGCTCAAATTCAATATGCCGCAAAATCATTTTTGAGCCACGCATGTCATGTGACATTCGAAACAAAAGATACGATATATTGAATATACCAGCCACGAGCATTCGAGTGTACAACACTCTGTGTTCGGTCATAATTTCACTGGACATAGAGTGTAAACGTTCGTCGTTGTAACTCTTAGTGTGAGGAAGGTGCACCCACAGAGATTAGCAGAAGACAAGAAAGGGTAAATGTCCGACTGACGAGACTGCAAGGTCGAAACACGTGTATCGGACTCTATAAGTCAGCCCTCTTATTAACAGACCACACGACATGCGTGGCTCAAAATTGATGTGGCATACATTAGTTTCAGTACTCAAAATGCAAATAATAGTACAGCTAGGAAGGAGACTAATAAAAGAACATCGCGTCGGTAAAATATATTTGGAATTAAATTCTGGAGACATGTAAGACGCAGAGACATGACGGAGAAGATATTAAAGCAATAGTCAATATCCTTGCAAAGGAATCTAAGACATCAGCTTGCGAACTTATGAAGTATTTGAGTGAAATCTAATAATTTATTGAATTTAAAAAAAGTGTCTTTCAGATCACGAGTGACTTTACCTCGCAATTCGTGCTGGTTTTCCAATCTTAGCAAGTAGATATTTGACCTATTTACATCTTTGTGGGCCACTATCAACACTTTTAAAGAAGCCTACGGTGAGTATTCAAGCGAGGCTGTTCCCCATGCTAAGGAAATTTAAGTATTTGTCTTTTCCTGTTCAGCTGATAGAAGTTGTGACTGACCTATTCATAAGCAGCTTTATTTCCATTTTTTGAAGCAGTTAAAATCTGCCAAAACATTAGCTAATGTAAATAATAAGGCAATAACAACCTAGCACTTCTCTTTAGTGAAACGATGAATAAATGTTTAGTGGAAAGAGTTAGCCTTCAGAGATAATGCCATGTTGATGTTTATTTTTACTATACAACCAAACTCACAACTACTTCGAACTTTCCCTCGCGAGTCAGCAGATAGAACACCGCGAGTCCTTGTTTGCTGGTTGCTCTCCATGGCTTGACTAAGAAAATATATCAGAGCGTTCAAAGATTTCGGGAGCAGAAGTAGAGCTAAGCAGCTTGTGGATATCTGGAACCAAGAGTACATTTAATAATCTTTCACAGAGTGAGCTAATCTGGCCATAATGAAGACATGAATACAAGTCGTGAAGAATATTTCAGAGTAATTCAAAACTGGGGTACTATTTTTTCATTCGCACTATCGCCAGATAGGACACCTTATTTATAATCGTACACATGCTGATTGACATATACATCAGTACTACAGCCTAAACTTGAATTCATATACACAACAGCAACAGAAACATGTCACATTGCCTTATGCATCTGTATTACTTTCATGACCATTGTGGAGTGTTGGTTCATCAAGAGTAACACTGGACTATAAAACACTTATTTGTTACACAGGAATACTGCAAAGAGAAACGAGGAAAGGAGGATAAATGTCGAGAACCAAAGAATTAAAAAAATGGAGGATAAACAAGCATAAAGTACACACGGAAAGCTACGCAATTTCTTCTCTCGTCTCATCATTATCCCGTTCGGGTCAGCCGTGGAAATCGTTGCACACAGCGCAGTAGCCAAGAGGCATTTTTCGCTGTTCAATTAGCGTTTTGTCTCCATGTTGAAGAAATTTTTGCTTTTGTTCTATTTTGATATGCTGAACACATCCGTGTGCTTTCAAGCATGTATAGCTGTGTGAATAAAAAGGTCATTATACCACCAATCATATAGTCTTTGGACTTCAGTCATTTGTGATAATTCGTAAAAGGGATTTTACGAAATGAAATATCAAATCTTAGATTTATTATATACATATCATCAAAACGATTGAACATCAGAAAACACTGTATAATTGGTGAGATTGAGGATGATTACTGTGTGCACTACCATTTTGTCGAGAGCTCTCACAAATTACTTCATTAACAATATAATTCAGAAGTAGGACGCGAATAGAGAGAGCACTGGTATACGCGTTCCAATCTCTGCGACTGAGTAATTTTACTGATTCTGCGTGTTCTATGCATTTTTGAGGTATTTTTCCGTTCGCTGAGCTCCACTTCGACCCCTTGTAAAAAATAAATTTCTTGGTCTATTTTATTGATTAATAGTCGTTCGTTAGCAAAATCTAAAGAATTCGAATGCTATTTCCATCTCCAAAAAACCTCCTTATTGCGCTGAGAAAGCAAGAAAAAAATTTTGTTTCTCATTGAAATATTTCTCGCTGACCAAAGCATTACGCTTGGAGTTTTACTAACCAATCAATAGATAAAATTTTAAAAATTCTATTAATTTGTTTGGTTTTTATTATGGGCCCGATAATACGCTGTAACAGCTAAAGGAAGATCGGGCTTCGCAAAAAATCACTACTTCAACCACATTTTCTTCACATCGATCCATTGGGAAAAACGTATATTTGATCTTTTCTAATGATTGAATAGTCACTCGATATCTCAATCAAAAGAAAATTGAATGGTGTACTTTACTTCCAAAAAGGCCTTTTTATTGCGTTGAAAGAGAAAAAATAATGATTTGTTCCTCAATCAAGGATTTTTCGCTGGTCAGTCCTCTCATATAGTTTCAAGAATCACAACGATAGTCCAAATCTCAGGAATTATAATAAAGTTTTTGCATTCTTTAACGGACTTCCTAGTGCTCCGTAACAACCAAAAGAAAATTGTGTTTCACCCTGGGCGATTTTTTCCAGTTTTGCTCCCGAAATTCTTTTGGCTGTTACAGCGTGATACGAGGTCCATATTCAAAACCAAATCAATAATCGAATTTCTCAAGTTTCAATCTGTCAATTTGTTACTAAAGCTCGTAAGGCCATAATGATGAGTAGGTGAGGGTGCTCTCACTCTCAAAAGATAAAACTCAATAATGTGCAGCATAAGCTAGAAGCATGTTTTTGAATACCCGCTTTCCCATTGTAAAATACGGGTTGTTGAGAGACATGAGTGTTTGTTTTGCTAGAATCACCAACTAAAATTTCCTCGGCATTAAGCTGTTTTTAGTGATGATGGAGTGTTCCGAACAGCTAAAATTTACTATATGACTACCAACGAGTTGGCGGTGAATTTTAAACAAGTGACCAACTATCTCAAAAAAGAGGCGTATTTTCTTCTTCGTTAGTACAGCGCATCATGACGACTTCACTAAAAACCAATCCAAATGCTAATATATCCAATTCTCAAGCTCTTCAATCAAAGCTATTAGTGTAACGGAAAGCAGGAATTATCACTTATTGATTGCAAAAAGCACAAATTAAGCGCAACAAAAGTTAATAGTTCACCAATGGCGATGTATGAGATAAGGTAATTTGTTGTTGACTGGTGCTAACTGTTCAATTTGTGAACTGTTGAGTATTTTGAGCTGTACAACATCAGTGAAAGATTTCATAAAATTGCTTGAAGAGAGTGCCCTCTTTTCAAAAAACTCCACAATTTGGTGAATGCGAACTCTATCAAGGCATACTCTGGCAACATACTGGAACCTTATCTGTAAAAGACACTTCCAAAAGGATACTTTTCAGAGAACGTATTTGATTTACACTCTTGCAATATCTTCGAAAGATTTGTAAGTAATTAGGATTAGCACTTCGTGAGCTATTGAATTACCACAAAAACAGAAATAAAATGGTAAAAATTGCTTGCTAACACGTGAAGGTCTACTCTTTTGCAAGATAAATTTTCCACATAAAAACGTAGAAAATTTCTGACATTTGGTCCATTTTTTCCTGAAAATGTCTCTAGAAAAGTTTTTCATGATGTTCTATCTTCCAAGTATCAATGATTCCCATGGGAAGTTTGAGTGACGAGTTAACTACTTTGAGTCTGAAGCATAATATTCTTTTCGCGCTTACAGAGCTCTATAGAAACTTTTTTTGAAAGTCACTTCAAGCTTCAAAATTTTATGAAATGAAAAAACATTTGCGTTAGCCGGGATTCGAACCAAATCTCACTCTTCGTTTTTGCACAGCACTCCACAATTGGGCATACTATAACATCATACCACTGCAAGTGGCAGTCAAAATAAAAAAAAATATTTTAGACTGATAATCGATATTCAATGTCTTCAACTGAAGTGGGTTCAATGCCGATAGCGGCAGCCCCGCCAGACCGTCGACGTTTGGCTGTTGGCAGACAACGCGTTATAGCGTAAATAAGAGTGCTGTGCAAAACGACCGTCGGTAGTGCATAGGTTAGCATACGCTCCCGGAAAGAGTGAGATCTGGGTCCGAATCCCGGCTAACGCAAACGTTTTTGCACAGCACTCCACTATTGGTTATACTATAACATCATACCACTGCAAGTGGCAGTCAAAATAAAAAAAAAGAATTTATGAAATGACTTATTAATACTACAAAAAGTCGAACGAAAAGCCATCCACAGACTCCACCCGATCAACTAGAGCAAACCAAGTGTGAAACTTTCTCATCTTCCTTGTTACAACGCTATAGGAGGGGGCTTCTGAACGTCCGCTAGAAGATTAGGAAAAAAAACTCTATTTGTGCCACGCATGTCAGTGGTCTGTCAAACAGGGCTGACTTATAGAATCCGATACACGTGTTTCGATCTCGCGATCTCGTCAGTCGGGCAGTTACCCTTTCTCGTCTTTTATCAAATCAAAATAACATCTCTACCGCGTTGTGGAGTAGAATGTGAGAAAACAAATTTAAAGACTACAACCAACTCAGAAGTGACCTCACAGACTTCATTGATCGCCAGCCTCATTTGTTCCTGGACGAAGGCTTCTGGTCTTTGGCCACTGAATGGTTGCATATCATTTGATCATGATAGTGATTATACTTGTTGATCAATTGATCTCTTCAAATAGATAACTAAAAGTAACATACGGTCGAAATGCGGAAGTAATAACGGGACGACGTAAATCTTTGTACCTCTTACTCAACCCTTTGTGTGCGACGGGCCTACGAATCAGACCTGCCGCGCTCGTGGCGAGACAGGCAGTCCGTTGTGCTGAAGCTAGTGGTGCCTGTCACTGTGAAGAATGCTGTTGCTTCCATCCCAACACCACAACGCTTAACAGCAAACTTTTACACGCGATTGTTGCTGAATGTTCTCCAACGACGTAATTAGTACACCGAAAAAAGTGCTCACATGACCAATATTTCGTTAGTTTTTGATACGAACTATGAATCCATGGGTAACAATCGCATATCAAACTTTTTGCTTTTGACGATGTTGTGAAAGTCGAATCCGGCAATATGTTTTCTGTAGTGCACGGCAATGTAATACATACCACTTTGATTTCATTACATGAACTTATAGAAACAACATAATGTAACTGAAGTGGAAGGTCGTGGGAAGACACCGAACCAGTAACCTTCTCATCCATGGCCGGCATCGTTAACCGCCCTGCGATACGGACCCCTTCTCGCTGTGCGCCGCGTGCGCCGTGTGCCTGTCGCACCCAATGTGTTAATGATTTTACACAAGTCAGATAGAAACATAGTGAATCGCGAACTCGAATTGCAGCACTACTGGACGAGACGATTACGTTGAAATGTTAGCCACAGCTGACATTTTACCTTCACCTTTTGCAGCCTCAGGATCAGGAAAAAATACTGTTTACCCGAGCCGGGATCAAATTAAGGTCAGTTATCAAAGATGTTACTAATAGTATCTTACAAACACAAACATCAATGACATTATTTCGCTGAAATTTAAAAACAAATGCTCCTAGCAATCGCTGCGACATCAAAATGAAATCGCCTTGAAATGTTGAGCTTTACTCATGTATTTACATTCATAGCGCAAAAAAAAAAACATGCTTCAGAGCGAGAAACAGTGGTTTAATGATTTTCACTCTACTGTTTGAAATACTGACCAGTCACATCTCTTCTTTTGTGAATAAGGAGCCATTTCCGAATAGATATCGAAGGACATATGCATAGACTGAGTGATACAACATGCAAAAGGTCAGGGGCTTACGGAGTTCAACCGCGGACCTCTCGATCTGCAGTCGAATGCTCTGCCACTGAGCTATACCCCCCGGATCGACAATAAACCACTAACAATCTATTGTTCTCCGTTCCCATCGGAGACGCAATTTGATGGCTTAGAACATAGATAGGAGTGAATATACACAAAAACTGGTGTATACAACAATAAAAAGTTGTACGGAATGCAGGATTGAACCACAGATCTCTCAATCTGTAGTTAATTGATGATGCCACTGAGCTATGGGACTAATTAATACAACATTGGTGGAGTTCTCGAATGTTGTATTGATTAATCTTTGTGTATTTATTTCCCCAATAATGTATGAAAGCCATCGTATCGCAAGATTATTGACTGGTGTGCAAACAATCGACCGTAGCCAGGATTTGGACTCTTATATCACCGAAACCAGGGGCACTACACTGCAGCCGAGCTATACCCTACCGTTTTAGAGACGAAGGCGAGCAATGTGTTGGTCTTTGTTACCAATGAAGATATTAAGTGAAGGCGAAACTATGTGAATTCTTGGGTTTAGTAACAGCATTGTGCTCGCTCTGTACAAGAAATATTCAACAATTATCACACCTTGAGTGGCAATAACTCTCTGTTTTGACATGAGAAGATTTTGAGTACATGAAAAATAGCGGATATTTCACTGAAATAGGAACAACCTGGATTGTATAGACACCCTTGTGTGATAACAAGCAACCAATGTAAACGTCCTCACACCTGATACAACTGAGCAACGTCCAAGTGTAGAGATACATAGCGCCCTTACATAACAAGTGACGATTAGAAGCACTACATAATTCACCATAGGGATGAGCATAATGGTTTGTGATGCAGTGCATAACAAATCGAGATAACAAACAATGCGCTGGTGCAATCTCCTACCCAACACTCTCTTGCTATGAACCAACGATCGCCCAGGAATATGTTAGCTCGGATTTCCAAGAAAGCAAAGGCAATTGACTCAGCCAACATTCTCCGTCGTTTTTAAGTAAAACGAAGTGCTCAAGCAGCTGTCACTCAATAAATTGTGTAATGAATCGTGTGTAAATAAACAGTACATAGTAAATGACATATACATAGAGGAAATAGAGCAAACTTTCCTGATCGCAAAAAGTTGACAGCTTTCGACGTCACTGTGTTGTGTTGCCTTACACCATTTAGGTCACCTTTTAGGTTTATAATATAAATGTGTCATATAATTTTATCTATAAACATTATTTTCCCTAGCTGCAATAGTTATTTGCAATTCTATTGACATGTCGCTGTATATACAAATGATAGGCGAGCAGGAAAAGCTAGCTTAAACGTGGAAAGTGACGCTATCATAATCGTTTGAAAAGGTCATGAAGGGAAGCAGGTGATAGTGTTTCTCTATGTTTATGACGAATGGTAGCGGCGACTAAAACAGTCAAGAGTTGCAATTTATTGCTAGTTTATTTCGTAGTAAACCTGTAGAAGTAAATCAGTGGTAACGCAATGATCTCTGAAATGAGATGGTCTTCTCTACATAACTGTCGAATATTGCATGTAAAACTATACATGAATAAGAGTTCAAATTAGCGTCGTGGTTTTGTAAAACCATTGAACAAATTAGATTCAGTTGTTTCAGGGAAGCAGCCATATCTGCTGCAATAAAAAATTTGTCACTGAGTGCTTGTCGACTAGCAGTGTATGGTATATTTTCACAGCTCTTCTCAGTTACTTGTAAGCATGGGTTTGGCTCATGTTGAAGCATCACCGCTGCTTATGAAATTTTTCAGTGGCTTAGCCATATTTGATGTAACCGGATCAGTTGTAGATGTAGTCGTAATAACATGATTGACTCTAATTTTATCCGTGAAGTAGTGGAGGCGTATTTGCTAACGCAGCCGTGGAAGACGATCACACGCTGAAGTACTCGGACCGACTAGAAATGTAGTGGAAAAACTGTGTCCAGCGAAAAAAGCTTTAAAATAATAGTGAGGCAAAAATTACGCAGGCGGTCCGTAGAAAGTCAAAAGTGCAGTCATCTTTTGTCACTATACCACACGTAGGAAAAACAACTGCGGACTCATTAGAATTCAAGCCGTGCACATCCTGTAAATAATATTGACAGCTAAACTTCGGAAGCTGGTGATGTCTCGTCTCGTCCTGTATATAATAGGCTCATGCACGATTCTGTAGATGAAAGGATCAATAGGCGATTATATCACACTCATACTTTAGGTACAAACTGCTTTCGTCCAGTGACCACTCATAAAACATGCAAACGAATGGAACACTTTCGAGAGCTCTTGTGAAAAATTTGTTTAGTCACTTTATATATCATTTAATGCTGAATTATGATTTCCTGTTTAGCCCCGTTGTTGGGTCATGTTGGGTCACTGCTGTCAGCAGCCAGTGCGATTAAATTATGGCTAAGAAAAAGGTACAGGAAAGGCTTTGATGCATTTAACCAACGAACGCGGAACGTTGCAAGGTTGATAGTGGCTCGATCTCATTGCACACGCATCATATTCAATATCTTCTCGTATTTCATTAACCATGTGGTTTTCCAGTTGTACGGTAATATAAAGAATAAATAGGCATTAGACAGAAGTTGAAATTGATCTGTACGTAAGGTACAATGTAGTCAAAAATGATCAGAAAACGTCACACCAAATCTACACCACCATTACAACTTTTTGGAAGATCAATGGTGAAGAGCGATGAGCAAAAACTTTTTGTGTCAGTTAGGATTCAAACCCACATTTCACCATATTCGAAAGCGTGTGCCAAACCGTTGCACTATCGGCGGCCGTTTTTGGTACCACTGTTTTTACACTTTTCAAAAACTGTTGAGTGTGGGTAAGAAATGATAGTCTTATCCAAAGATTATGACTAACTGCATCAAATCTCTATGAGGAGCGCCTACTCCATGAGCTTATGCAGAGTTACTATGAAGAAGTCCGCTCAATGATTTATCATTTCATCATAGAAAAAAGTCCTAAATACTGAATTTCACTGCTAAAGTAGAGGCATTTCTGCAATTTTCAAATGGCTGAGCACCTGTTGAACATCTTATGGAATTGTGAGTGACCATGGACGGTTTTGATCCTCATGATTAGCTCAGTTAGCCTCGCACTCTGTTCGTCCCATTCTTGTTAGTGGGTTCCAAACTGGCGCTCTTCAAATTTTCTTTTAGTTTCGATTTTCGCATTATATCTCTACTGGCGATGAAAGGTTGCATGGTGTTCTATAAAAAAACTTCTTCAGATCCATATGGAATGCTTCGACTTCGTCTTCGAGATAAACTATTGTTGGTGAGTAAGCAACAATGCTGGTTAAAGCTGGCACTGATAATTCCCTTACACTGCAATCGTCCAATCTGGATTGTTAGTTATTAAAATGCTATGACGTTATGGTCAAACTCGCTTTGACGCAACGCCAACGCCGCCGATACCTTTGCGATCGTATGTTCCAAGAAACAGTTCTTCTGTGGTGTTATAGGCATTGTGGGGCGATAACGTCGTACCTTAGCTCCCTTTAGTGCATTGATAGATCTTCTATAAAGAATTGGTATGCAAGCGTACATGCGCTATCGTACACATCGTCACTTCAGCCCGTTTTGAAATTGACAGCTTAGCTTGGCATTGAGATTCTATCCCATCTACGAATTCGCCTTATACGACACTGCCCTATCGGATACTCCTTCCGATCAGGGGATGAGATCCATTTTAGTACTACTTTTAGCTGTTGACACCTAACGTACTGCATGCAGGAGAAACTCCAAAGGTGGATGAGTAATCACAGGTAACTCGTCAGTTTCTCCAGGAGCAACAGAAGGAGCCTAATTGTTGGAGGCGACTTCTAGCTGCCTCCCATGTGCCTCCCAGCAGGTTGCAGGCTTTTGGCTAAATCATAGAAATATAGGTGTGCCAAATCGATGCTGCTAGGACAGTAGTTGCTCTCCTAATTCCACTGACGTCTCTCAGAAGTGCACTGTTGCTCTTGGTTCACGTTCAATTCCTCTGTCCAACACTTGGAAAAACTTTAGGAGCCCTTGAGAAGAACAGAATTGAATTCCCCATAAGAACGGATACCACAATCTTGTACGATTTGCAGTTGCACCAAAATATTTTATTTCGTAGAAAATACATCTCTTGTTACAAATGTGGAATTACAATACATTATAAATGTGACACAGCAGCCAATCAAACCCACTGTCGAAGTTTTGAGCTTCACTTGTCTGAGAAGAACAGATGTGTACACCTAGGCTGTGAAATCGAACGTGGTATGCCGAAACAATGAACAAGCGAGACATTGGCACACCTAACCATAACTCCTGATTTGCGATTGTCTCTTCTCGCACAGGATTCTTTCGCAAGTGTCTACGATCCACGAAAGAGAGGTGTGCAAAATGGGCACCAGTAGTGTAACGGATAGAGCACGCGTGTACGGAAAGAGTGAGGTGCGGGTAGTAATTCCGCCTGACGCGAAAGTTTTGCACATCACTCTACATCATTGTCCACGATCCGTTGATTGACTCTTTTTCACATACGATGACTATAAGTAAAGATTTTGAAATAGACTATGAAGTGATTTAAACCATGCAAAGGGGTAACAACTGCTATTGATAGAGGTGGAGGAGGACACCCATTGAAGTTGTGGCCTCATAGAGCCGCTCAAATTAATGTACATATGCAGTGGCAAAAGTCATGAAAAATAATGTGCATAATACAGGGCGAGAATACAGGATATGCATAGGAATTGTAACACTCATGAAGCGATAGAACCTCGTCTGTTCTATAGAGTCTCCAACTCTTGAAGTACACTACTAATTGATGAATTATTGAAAGTTTTCAATGAAGTGGCACTGCATGCAAAGTGCAAAATCATTTTGGTTAATCTCTCGTTTCACAATCTGAAATCACTATGTTAACTTATTAGAAGCGCTATATATATATATATATATACATATATATATATATATATGTATATATAGATGGATAGATAGACATATGTATCGAAACTGAAGATTTTTGCCGTGATTTCCTTCGCACAACGTAGTACCGCTGAGTGTTTGCCAAGGGGACCAGGGCTACATAATGGATAAACGTTTTCTTTGCAAGAGAAGCGATATATGCACTTGAAATCTGGACGGACGTAGAGTGAATCATGGGCCTTCAAAGAGCTGAAGGAATCCAAAAATTTCTTCCTTAACAAGGGAAAAACCTAAATTGAACAAGAGAATCACACACCATTCATAAATCGCGTGCACACTGCAATCTCAACGATGACACCGAAAGTGTTATATAGGGCAAAAATTTGTTTCGTGCAGAGTTCTTCTTCTATATCTTCGGAACAATTTGAGAAAAAGGCATGAAATTGCTTGAATGTCCCAAAATCTTCACCATAGAAGGCTCTCTCAGTGGTTAGAAGAATTCTCCTCATAAAGGTCGTCAATGGTAAAATTTGTAGTCCTCCTCTCTTTGCCATGTGTGGTACCATCGTGAGCTTACCACTATAGTCATGGAACTACACTTCAACTAATTTTTAAGAACTCGATAGGGGTAAACATTATACGCCGGCAGCTGTTTATCACTATAATGCCGTAACATAATTATGCTACGCAAGTGATTAACACCTTATCGCTGATTAAAAGATAGAAACGATCAAATTTTAGCATTGGGTTAAGTGCTGTTTACAACTAAAAAAACTCCACCAAGCCATTTTCGTTCTCTTTTCACTTTTTCTTCTAGGAAAGCATTTTGTAATATTCTTCATGTGGAGTACATCCAAACATGGATATTTTCTAGCATACATGCACACTTTCTTTATTTGTACTTTTATCCATTACTTCGTATTGTTATCGTGTAATTAGGTACGGCGTACCGTACTGAAACAAATCCTTGTAGACTCAAATGTCTTTCTACACCCCGTTTATTATCACGATCTCCATACCACTGCCACACTTTTCTTGTGAATGTCTCTGAGATAGTTTGTTTGAATGGAACAATCAGAGTGGAATCTATGATTTTAAAAAATCGGTCTCAGTTATCCTGTCTTTTTTTAATTGACAATTTTGTACGAAGTCAATAGTGGAGTGATTCTCCGATTTCTAATTGTATCAATCATCGCTTCCTCTAAGGTCCGTTTATAAGCAGTACTTAAGGACGGAATGCAGCATGCATTTAGCTTGATAGCGCTGCCTCATCCCTTTATGCTTAAAGGAGGGGATCATGTTGTTGTGGAACTGGAGCAAGAAGACACAGAAAAAATATTATTCAAAAGAATGCAAAATCACTGCTTTTGAAATGTGATTTCCATCTCTTTTACAATGCTCAGCACGATTCGTCCTCCACGGACCTCAGAAAGCGATTGAACAGTTTCGTGGACTTCGCCTTGCAAACTTCATTTTTAGATTTGTAAGTTTTTCTTCTTCCACATTCGGAGACCGAGCAATGAAATGACTCACTATTTTTCTTGTTTAGCTAATAAGAAGTTTTCACTAGATTTTTGTTCATACAAAATAAGGTTCGTGAAGCACTACGTTCTTCAAAAGCTGGAAAGAATGTGTTGATTGTAACCTATCCAACCAAATATTTCCACAAGCTGAATGGGAGGGACAACCAATCTGCCTTTGATCATAGAATCTTTAGTTTATAATAGTTTCTGTTATGCCTGCAACCTGCCGGGAGGCACATGGGAGGCAGCTAAAAGTCGCCTCCAACAATTAAGCTCCTTCTGTTGCTCCTGGAGAAACTGACGAGTTACCTGTGATTACTCATCCACCTTTGGAGTTTCTCCTGCATGCAGTACGTTAGGTGTCAACAGCTAAAAGTAGTACTAAAATGGATCTCATCCCCTGATCGGAAGGAGTATCCGATAGGGCAGTGTTGTATAGGGCGAATTCGTAGATGGGATAGAATCTCAATGCCAAGCTAAGCTGTCAATTTCAAAACGGGCTGAAGTGACGATATGTACGATAGCGCACGTACGCTTGCATACCAATTCTTTATAGAAGATCTATCAATGCACCAAAGGGAGCTAAGATACGACGTTATCGCCCCACAATGCCTATAACACCACAGAAGAACTGTTTCTTGGAACATACGATCGCAAAGGTATCGGCGGCGTTGGCGTTGCGTCAAAGCGAGTTTGACCATAACGTCATAGCATTTTAATAACTAACAATCCAGATTGGACGATTGCAGTGTAAGGGCATTATCAGTGCCAGCTTTAACCAGCATTGTTGCTTACTCACCAACAATAGTTTATCTCGAAGACGAAGTCGAAGCGTTCCACATGGACCTGAAGAAGTTTTTTTATAGAACACCATACAACCTTTCATCGCCAGTAGAGATACAGTGCGAAAATCGAAACTAAAAGAAAATTTGAAGAGCGCCACTTTGGAACCCACCAACAAGATGGAACGAACAGAGTGCGAGGCTAACTGAGCTAATCATGAGGATCAAAACCGTCCATGGTCACTCACAACTCCATAGGATGTTCAACAGGTGCTCAGCCATTTGAAAATTGCAGAAATGCCTCTACTTTAGCAGTGAGATTCAGTATTTAGGATTTTTTTCTATGATGAAATGATAAATCATTGAGCGGACTTCTTTATAGTAACTCTGCATAAGCTCATGGAGTAGGCGCTCCTCATAGAGATTTGATGCAGTTAGTCATAATCCTTGGATAAGACTATCATTTCTTACCCACACTCAACAGTTTTTGAAAAGTGTAAAAACAGTGGTACCAAAAACGGCCGCCGATAGTGCAACGGTTTGGCACACGCTTTCGAATATGGTGAAATGTGGGTTTGAATCCTAACTGACACAAAAAGTTTTTGCTCATCGCTCTTCACCATTGATCTTCCAAAAAGTTGTAATGGTGGTGTAGATTTGGTGTGACGTTTTCTGATCATTTTTAACTACATTGCATCTTACGTACAAATCAATTTCAACTTCTATCTAATGCCTATTTATTCTTTATATTACCGTACGACTGGAAAACCACATGGTTAATGAAATACGAGAAGATATTGAATATGATGCGTGTGCAATGAGATCGAGCCACTATCAACCTTGCAACGTTCCGCGTTCGTTGGTTAAATGCATCAAAGCCTTTCCTGTACCTTTTTCTTAGCCATAATTTAATCGCACTGGCTGCTGACAGCAGTGACCCAACATGACCCAACAACGGGGCTAAACAGGAAGTCATAATTCAGCATTAAATGATATATAAAGTGACTAAACAAATTTTTCACAAGAGCTCTCGAAAGTGTTCCATTCGTTTGCATGTTTTATGAGTGGTCACTGGACGAAAGCAGTTTGTACCTAAAGTATGAGTGTGATATAATCGCTTATTGATCCTTTCATCTACAGAATCGTGCATGAGCCTATTATATACAGGACGAGACGAGACATCACCAGCTTCCGAAGTTTAGCTGTTAATATTATTTACAGGATGTGCACGGCTTGAATTCTAATGAGTCCGCAGTTGTTTTTCCTACGTGTGGTATAGTGACAAAAGATGACTGCACTTTTGACTTTCTACGGAACGCCTGCGTAATTTTTGCCTCACGATTATTTTAAAGCTTTTTTCGCTGGACACAGTTTTTCCACTACATTTCTAGTCGGTCCGAGTACTTCAGCGTGTGATCGTCTTCCACGGCTGCGTTAGCAAATACGCCTCCACTACTTCACGGATAAAATTAGAGTCAATCATGTTATTACGACTACATCTACAACTGATCCGGTTACATCAAATATGGCTAAGCCACTGAAAAATTTCATAAGCAGCGGTGATGCTCCAACATGAGCCAAGCCTATGCTTACAAGTAACTGAGAAGAGCTGTGAAAGTATACCATACACTGCTAGTCGACAAGCACCCAGTGGCAAATTTTTTATTGCAGCAGATATGGCTGCTTCCTTGAAACAACTGAATCTAATTTGTTTAATGGTTTTACAAAACCACGACGCTAATTTGAACTCTTATTCATGTATAGTTTTACATGCAATATTCGACAGTTATGTAGAGAAGACCATCTCATTACAGAGATCATTGCGTTACCACTGATTTACTTCTACAGGTTTACTACGAAATAAACTAGCAATAAATTGCAACACTTGACTGTTTTAGTCGCCGCTACCATTCGTCATAAACATAGAGAAAACACTATCACCTGCTTCCCTTCATGACCTGTTCAAACGATTATGATAGCGTCACTTTCCACGTTTAAGCTAGCTTTTCCTGCTCGCCTATCATTTGTATATACAGCGACATGTCAATAGAATTGCAAATAACTATTGCAGCTAGGGAAAATAATGCACATAGATAAAATTAGATGACACATTTATATTATAAACCTAAAAGGTGACCTAAATGGTGTAAGGCAACAACAACACAGTGACGTCGAAAGCTGTCAACTTTTTGCGATCAGGAAAGTTTGCTCTATTTCCTCTATGTATATGTCATTTACTATGTACTGTTTATTTACACACGATTCATTACACAATTTATTGAGTGACAGCTGCTTGAGCACTTCGTTTTACTTAAAAACGACGGAGAATGTTGGCTGAGTCAATTGCCTTTGCTTTCTTGGAGATCCGAGCTAACATATTCCTGGGCGATCGTTGGTTCATAGCAAGAGAGTGTTGAGTAGGAGATTGCACCAGCGCATTGTTTGTTATCTCGATTTGTTATGCACTGCATCACAAACCATTATGCTCATCCCTATGGTGAATTATGTAGTGCTTCTAATCGTCACTTGTTATGTAAGGGCGCTATGTATCTCTACACTTGGACGTTGCTCAGTTGTATCAGGTGTGAGGACGTTTACATTGGTTGCTTGTTATCACACAAGGGTGTCTATACAATCCAGGTTCTTCCTATTACAGTGCAATATTCGCTATTTTTCATGTACTCAAAATCTTCTCATGTCAAAACAGAGAGTTATTGCCACTCAAGGTGTGATAATTGTTGAATATTTCTTGTACAGAGCGAGCACAATACTGTTACTAAACCCAAGAATTCACATAGTTTCGCCTTCACTTAATATCTTCATTGGTAACAAAGACCAACACATTGCTCGCCTTCGTCTCTAAAACGGTAGGGTATAGCTCGGCTGCAGTGTAGTGCCCCTGGTTTCGGTGATATAAGAGTCCAAATCCTGGCTACGGTCGATTGTTTGCACACCAGTCAATAATCTTGCGATACGATGGCTTTCATACATTATTGGGGAAATAAATACACAAAGATTAATCAATACAACATTCGAGAACTCTACCAATGTTGTATTAATTAGTTTCATAGCTCAATGGCATCATCAATTAACTACAGATTGAGAGATCTGTGGTTCAATCCTGCATTCCGTGCAACTTTTCATTGTTGTATACACCAGTTTTTGTGTATATTCACTCCTATCTATCTTCTAAGCCATCAAATTGCGTCTCCGATGGGAACGGAGAATAATAGATTGTTAGTGGTTTATTGTCGATCCGGGGGGTATAGCTCAGTGGCAGAGCATTCGACTGCAGATCGAGAGGTCCGCGGTTCAACTCCGCGTGCCCCCTGACGTTTTGCATGTTGTATCACTCAGTCTATACATATGTCCTTCGATATTTATTTGGAAATGGCTCCTTATTCACAAAAGAAGAGATGTGACTGGTCAGTATTTCAAACAGTAGAGTGGAAATAATTGAACCACTGTTTCTCGCTCTAAGCATGTTTTTCTTTTTTGCGCTATGAATGTAAATACATGAGTAAAGCTCAACATTTCAAGGCGATTTCATTTTGATGTCGCAGCGATTGCTAGGAGCATTTGTTTTTGAGTTTCAGCGAAATAATGTCATTGATGTTTGTGTTTGTAAGATATTATTAGTAACATCTTTGTTAGCTGACCTTAATTTGATCCCGGCTCGGGTAAACAGTATTTTTTCCTGATCCTGAGGCTGCAAAAGGTGAAGGTAAAATGTCAGCTGTGGCTAACATTTCAACGTAATCGTCTCGTCCAGTAGTGCTGCAATTCGAGTTCGCGATTCACTATGTTTCTATCTGACTTGTGTAAAATCATTAACACATTGGGTGCGACAGGCACACGGCGCACGCGGCGCACAGCGAGAAGGGGTCCGTATCGCAGGGCGGTTAACGATGCCGGCAATGGATGAGAAGGTTACTGGTTCGGTGTCTTCCCACGACCTTCCACTTCAGTTACATTATGTTGTTTCTATAAGTTCATGTAATGAAAACAAAGTGGTATGTATTACATTGCCGTGCACTACAGAAAACATATTGCCGGATTCGACTTTCACAACATCGTCAAAAGCAAAAAGTTTGATATGCGATTGTTACCCATGGATTCATAGTTCGTATCAAAAACTAACGAAATATTGGTCATGTGAGCACTTTTTTCGGTGTACTAATTACGTCGTTGGAGAACATTCAGCAACAATCGCGTGTAAAAGTTTGCTGTTAAGCGTTGTGGTGTGGGATGGAAGCAACAGCATTCTTCACAGTGACAGGCACCACTTGCTTCAGCACAACGGACTGCCTGTCTCGCCACGAGCGCGGCAGGTCTGATTCGTAGGCCCGTCGCACACAAAGGGTTGAGTAAGAGGTACAAAGATTTACGTCGTCCCGTTATTACTTCCGCATTTCGACCGTATGTAACTTTTAGTCATCTATTTGAAGAGATCAGTTGATCAACAAGTATAATCACTATCGCGATCAAATGATATGCAACCATTCAGTGGCCAAAGACCAGAAGCCTTCGTCCAAGAACGAATGAGGTTAGCGATCAATGAAGTCGGTGAGGTCATTTCTGAGTTGGTTGTAGTCTTTAAATTTGTTTTCTCACATTCTACTCCACAACGCGGTAGAGATGTTATTCTGATTTGATAATATCAAGGTTATGAGGTTGATTTGGTCTCGTAGCCTAGCCCATCTTGTATATGAAGTAACAAAGTCGGCTCTGCAATGTGTTGGGAATCGGACGCTCTTGGAGAAGGACGACACTGAGTTGTATGGAACGATTCTTTCACACTGCTTCAACCAGCTAAAGCATAATCTTCTGAGCAGGGAACCAGGACTTCGGTCGAGTTGGCGAATCTTTTCCGCGAGGCAGCCAGTAGACGTGGCTGATGTTGTTCTGGTAGTAAATCGGACTCATCCCCAGTGATGATCATCTTGCGGAATTGCTGCCTGAGCGATCATAGGAAAAGAGTTCCGCAGATGTTCATGCGTGCAGAGCGGTCGTGTTTGTTCAGTGCAAAAGGTGTCCATTAAGACACCACCTTGAACTTTATTTAGTTTACACGGAATGATGCCATGGCTGTATCAAAGTGTTGGTGGAACATTCTGACGAGTTAGAGCCTCTTGGCAATAATTACTTATGAAATCGAATGAAAGCGGATGAAACGATTATGCGAAGAAAAATCATGGCACAGCAAATAATAAGTAGTTGTCATCTTCAAGACTCGTCTAGATAATGTTTGTCTTCCCTTCAGAAACGGTGCTGTCTATGTCGTCTACGAGATCGGTGCTTCGATTTGGTCAACTGCTCATCTGTATAGATTCTGCGCATGGCTGAAAATGAGGAAGTTGATTGAGCTTTTAGTGAGCTTAGGCTCTTTAATCGATCGAGACGGCATGTACCTAGATTGATACACAACGCTTGAAAGTTTTTCATTCCGGACAAAGTTTTTTTTCCCTAATCTTCTAACGGACGTTCAAAAGCCCCCTCCTATAGCGTTGTAACAACGAAGACAAGGATGTTTCACAGTCGGTTTGCTTTAGATGCTCTGCTGGAGTTGTGGATGGCTTTTCGTTCGACTTTTGATAGTAACAAACTGACTTTTAGAAAAGTTTCTATCAAACTCGAAATAGTTCAATAGAAATAGCTCAGAGTTCGCATGGGAATCATTGATACTTGGAAGATAGAACACTACAAAAAACTTTTCTAAAGACATTTTCAAGAAAAGAATGACAATATGTCAGACAATTCCTACGTGAAAAACCTATCTTTGCAAAAGAGTACATCTCCATGTGTTAGCAAGCAATTTTTACCATTTTATTTCTGTATTTGTGGTAATTCAATAGCTCACGAAGTGCTAATCCTAATTACTTACAAATCTTTCGAAGATATTGCAAGAGTGTAAGTCGAATACGTTCTCTGAAAAGTATCACTTTTGGAAGTGACTTATACAGAGAAGGTTCCAGTATGTTGCCAGAGTATGCCTTGATAGAGTCTCATTCTCCAAATTGTGGAGTTTTTTGAAAAGAGTGCACTCTATTCAAGCAATTTCATGAAATCTTTCACTAATGTTGCACAGCACAAAATACTCAACAGTTCACAACTCTAACAGTTAGCACCAGTCAACAACAAATTACCTTCTCTTATACATCACCATTGGTGAACAATTTACCTTTGTTACGTTTAACTTGTGCTTTTTGCAATCGATAAGTGGTAATTCCTGCTTTCCGTAACACTAATAGCTTTGATTGAAAAGCTTGAGAAATGGTTATATTAGCATTTGGATTGGTTTTCAGTGAAGTCGTCATGATGCGCTGTACCAACAAAGAAGAAAATACGCCTCTTTTTTGGGATAGTTGGTCACTTGTTCGAAATTCACCGCGAACTCGTTGGTAGTCATATAGTAAATTTTAGCTGTTCGGAACACTCCATCATCACTAAGAATAGCTTATTGCCGAGGAAATTTTAGTTGGTGATTCTAGCAAAACAAATACTCATGTCTCTCAACAACCCGTGTTTTACAGTAGGAAAGCGAGATCCTTTATAAACATACTTCTAGCTTATGCTGCACATTATTGCCTTTTATCTTTTGAGAGTGAAAGCACCCTCTCCTACTCATCATTTGTGCGAAAACTATAATGCTTATTAGACAATTAACTCCCAAATATATATCAATCACGTACTGTTCGTAAAAGTCGATTGGCGACTGGAGTTTCGAGAGTTTGTCCTTCTTAGAAGTTTGGGAAGGTCAAATTGACTAGCTAGTTTCTTAGTCGCTCACTTGCGAAGAAATGTTTCCGAAGACAGCGATTTTCTTATTTATTCAAGCGGTGAAAGTGAAGGAAGATACCCACGAGAAGCTAAAGGGCGGAACAGGTCTGTGGAGTGCTGGTGAATGGCCACAGCCACTTGCACATGTCATATTGAAATTTTTTGAGGAGCTGGAACTTGGTGAAGATACAGAGATTTGCCAGAGGGTAAATAGAAAAGGTACATTTCCGCCACCTGAGCGCCATTTCGACCTTTCAGAAAAAATCATTTCGCGCTTGTATTTGACTACTGAATCACGATTTGATAGCTTAGATTAAAAGATTTTGAACGGTGTGTTCCTTCTTCGAAAAGGCATTGTCATTGCGCTGAAAGAGCAAAAATAGTACTTTGTTTCTCATTAAAAACTTCTTGCCAACCAAAGCTTTTCCTTTCAAGTTTCATCATCCAATCGGTAGATCAAATCTTAAGAATTTCAAGATTTATTTAGTTTTTGAGATTGACCTGGGATTACGCTGTAATAGCCAAAGAAGATTCAAATTTAAAAAAATTGGATCACTTCAACCATCCTCTTTACATCGATCCATTGGATAAAACGTCTTTTTTTATCAGTCTAAATTCTTTCTATTTTGACTGCCACTTGCAGTGGTATGATCTTATAGTATACCCAATATGTGGAGTACTGTGCAAAAACGTTTGCGTCGGCCGGGATTCGAACCCAGATCTCACTCTTTCCGGGAGCGTATGCTAACCGTTGCACTACCGACGCTCGCTTTGAACAGCACTCTTATTCACGCTATAACGCGTTGTCTACCAACAGCCAACCGTCGACGGTCTGGCGGGGCAGCCGCTATCGGCATTGAACCCACTTGTGTTGACAGACATTGGATATCGATAATCAGTCTAAATTCTTTCTATTTTGACTGATGCCTACTTGCCCACGTGGGTGCTGATCAGACAACGCGTTATAGCGTGAATAAGAGTGCTGTGCAAAGCGAGCGTCAGTAGTGCAACGGTTAGCATACGCTCACGGAAAGAGTGAGATCTGGATTCGAGTCGCGGCCGACGCAAACGTTTTTGCACAGTACTCCACATATTGGGTTTTTTTTTTATATCCGTTCTAATGTTGAAATAGTTGACCAACAGCTTAACTCAAAAAAATTTGAATGGTGTATTTTATTTTCTAAAGGACTTTGATATTGCGCTGAAAGAGCAAAAAAAAAAATAATATTTTGTTTCTCATTCGATGATTTCTCGCTGACCAAAACTTTTCCTTTGGAGCTTTAGTAACAAATTGGTAGGTCAAACTTGAGAATTATTTCAATTATTGATTTGGTTTTGAATATGGACCTCGTATCATGCTGTAACAGCCAAAAGAATTTCGGGAGCAAAACTGAAAAAAAAGCGCCCAGTGTGAAACGCAATTTTCTTTCGGTTGTTGTGGAGCACTAAGAAGTCCGTTAAAGAATGCAAAAATTTTATTGGAATTCCTGAGAATTGAACTATCGTTTGGTTCGTGAAACTGTATGAGAGGGACAGTGACCAGCGAAAAATCCTTGAATGAGGAACAAATCATTTTTTTTCTCTTTCAACGCAAAAACAACGCCTTTTTGGAAGTAAAGTACACCATTCAACTTCTTTTGATTAAGATATCAAGTGATTATTTAATCATTGGAAAAGATCAAAATACGTTTTTTTTCCAAAGAATCGAGGTGAAGAAAAGATGGTTGAAGTGATCATTTTCTGCGAAGCCCAATCTTCTTTTGGCTGTTACAGCGTAATATCGGGTCCATAATAAAAACCAAACAGATCAATAGAATTCTTAAAATTTTATTTATCGACTTGTTAATAAAACTCCAAACGTAATGCTTTGGTCAGCGAGAAATCTTTCAATGTGAAACAAAATTTTATTCTTGCTCTTTCAGCGCAATAAGAGGTTTTTTGGAGATGAAAAATCTTCGAATTCTTTAGATTTGTGCTAACGAACGACTATTGAAACATTAAAAAAGGCCAAGAAATTTGTTTTTACAAGGGGTCGATAGTAGCGCTCAGCGAACGGAAAAATACCTTAAAAATGCATAGAACACGCAGAATCAGTAAAATTACTCAGTCGCAGAGATTGGAATGCGGATACCAGTACTCTATTCGGTCCTAATATCTGAATTATATCGTTAATCGAGTAATTTGTGAGAGCTCTCGACAAATTGGTAGTACATGCAGTAATCATCATCATTCTCACTAATTATACAGTGTATTCTGATATTCAATCGTTCTGATGATATGTATATAATAAATCTAATTGATATTTCATTTCGTAAAGTCCCTTTTACGAATTATCACAACTGAATGAAGACCAGAAACGATATAATCGCGTGGTATAATAGCCTTTTCTTCACACAGCTATACATGCTTGGAAGCACATGAATGTGTACGGCATATCAAAATAGAACAAAAGCAAAAGTTTTGTCAACATGGAAAGACAAAACCCTAACTGAACAGCGAAAAATGCCTCTTGGCTACTGCGCTGTGTGCAACGATTTCCATTGCCGACTCCGAACGGGTTAACAATGAGATGAACGAAGAAACTGCGTAGCTTTCCGTGTGTGCTTTATGTTTGTTTATCCTCCATTTTTTAAAATTCTTTGGTTCTCCATAATTATCCTCTTTCCTCGTTTCTCTTTGCAGTATTCCTGTGTAACAAATAAGTATTTTATAGTCCAGTGTTACTCTTGATGAACTAACACTCCACAATGGTCATGAAGATAATGCTGATGTATAGGTCAATGTGACATGTTTTTGTTGCTGTTGGGTACATGGATTCAAGTTTAGGCTGTAGTACTAATGTATGTTTCAATCAGCATGTGTGCGATTACAAATAATGTTTTCTATCTGGCGATAGTGCGAATGAAAAAATAGTACCCAGTTTTGATTCACTCTGAAATATTCTTCACGATTTGTATTCATTTCTTCATTATGGCCAGATTAGCTTACTCGTGTGAAAGATTATTAAATGTACTCTTGGTTCCACAAATCCACAGGCTGCTTAGCTCTACTTCTGCTCCCGAAATCTTTTAACGCTCTGGTATATTTTCTTAGTTAAAGCCATGGAGAGCAACCAGCAAACAAGGACTCGCGGTCTTCTATCTGCTGACTCGCGAGGGAAAGTTCGAAGTAGTTGTGAGTTTGGTTATATAGTAAAAAATAAACATAGGTATTATCTCTGAAAGCTAAACCTTGGCACTAAACAATTATTCACCGTTCCACTAAAGAGAAGTGCTAGGTTGTTATTGCTTTATCATTTACATTAGCTAATGTTTTGGCAGATTTTACCTGCTTCAAAAAATGGGAAATAGAGCTGCTTATGAATAGGTCAGTCACAACATCTCTCAGCTGAACAGGAAAAGACAAATACTTAAATTTCGCTAGCATGGGCGAATAGCCTAGCTTGAATACTCACCGTGAGCTTCTTCAAAAGTAATGATAGCGGCCCACAAAGATGTAAATAGGTCAAATATCTACTTGCTAAGATTGGAAAACCAGCACGAATTGCGACGTTAAGTCACTCGTGATCTGAAAGACACTTTCCTCAAATTCAATGAATTATTTGATTTCATTCAAATTCAAATACTTCATAAGTTCCAAACTGATGTCTTAGATTCCTTTGCAAGGATATTGACTATTGCTTTGATATCTTCTCCGTCATGTCTCTGCGTCTTACATGTCTTCAGAATTTGATTTCAAATGGATTTTACCGACGGGGTGTTCTTCTATGATTCTCCTTCCTAGCTGTACTACTATTTGCATTTTGAGCTCTGAAACCAATGTATGCCACATCATTTTTGAGCTACGTATGTCGTGTGGTCTGTTAATGAGAGGGCTGACTTATAGAGTCCGATACACGTGTTTCGACCTTGCAATCTCGTCAGTCAGACAGTTACCCTTTCTCGTCTTTTGCTAATCTCTGCGAACACAGAGTGTTGTACACTCGAATGCTCTATGGCTAGTATATTCAATATATCGTATCTTTTGTTTCGAATGTCACATGACATGCGTGGCTCAAAAATCATTTTGTGGCATATTAAATTTGAGCTGTGCTCTGAAAAAACACTCGAAACGAAAGATATGACATATTGCAACGAATGTATTTGACTGAGTCTTGCGAAGAGAACTATACCAATCACATAGGTGCTGTAATACAAATTATAACTCGAAACATCAAGTAGGTTATAATCACCGAATATGACGTTCAACCTCATGCGCTATCCACTGCATTATCAAAAGCGTTCTTCCTTTTTCTCTCTCAAATTCAGACTTATCGGTGATGGCAACGATTACCAGTCAACGGAAGTGATCTTATGCACATGGCAGCATTGAATCAAGCTGACCTTAACCTTCAATCGATGTCACTATGGTTCAAATTTTATGTTCTGTCTGTGATTTTCTCGTAGAATAGTATAATACAACTGCATGAATGTTGTGATAAGGACAATACTTAGAGCCTCAACTAAATTTCGTATTGTGCTTTTACTTTTTGGTTAATAATTGTTAGCTTCACCATATAGAACACATTGGCAGCGAGACTCTTCTCTTTGCTTAATATCACATGAAGTTATACTGGAACGTGTCCACACTTTGCAGCGCCTAAATTGTAGCAATTATTCCACTGAACAGTTGCCATTTCCTTTCTCATCTATGCTATCCTTAGCATGTCATAAGATGTTTGATATTCTACTTGTAGATTATCAGCATAATCAAGCAGAGTTTTAGCAGCTGTTAATGTCGTTGGCTGGACTGATGGCTGTTTTTGCCTTGCATTTGGTTGCCAAACTGAGTTTGTTAATAGTAACAGGCTAAAATCTGCAGGATGACTGGATGGAAAGTGACTCCCACAGTGCTTCGTATGCCTACAAATGTCGCGTTGAAATCGCTAGCATCCGATCACATCGCTTCGCTCTCTTTCTTGATTTTCCCACTTCATTTATGCTTTGCTTAGCATGAAGCAAAATGGTAATCCATCCCACGCTCGCACATCATATCCTACCACAGGACGTTTTCGGAGGTACTCTCCTATCCCAGAAATCATTACGTGTTCATTATAGTTCAAATATATAATTCGGAAGCACATTCCTCATCACACTATCCTTACACACTTCAAGACCTGTTCTTCCGCACTCGTATAAATGCGTATTTTTGATATTTTCACCTAATGATTGATCGCTTAATTTATCCAACATCCAGATACGCTTCTCAATCTCGTTATTTTGTTATTCTGTGACTTTCTTATTCAGAAAACATGGGTTGTTGATAAACTGTCATTTGTACAACATAGCGTTACAATAGAGGCAGTTTCAATGGCTAACGTTCCAGCGGTTTCGCGTTCTTCAGAGTTTGAAAGAGCCAAATTGACATACATTTCACATAGTTGAACACTTTCATATCCAAAGTAGATAAAACCTAAACGTAAACGTAGAATTCAAATCGTATAGTAATCAACTTCTATTTAGTATTCTATCACACTCTAGTGATTCAAGCAAGATTTCAAAAAAGTCGGTTGAAAGATGTGACTGCACATGTCCATATCAGCTGTAAGCATGCAACCGACAATCAATCACCTGAAAGAACGCAACATCAAGTCATCATGCACTTGACGTGGAGAGGAACTTCATCGGCGACGATTCTTAATTACTGCAGAGAGGAGCAACCGAATGATATGTGGCACCGATGAGGCTTGCGAGAAAGCCGAAATGTACGTCTACCACTCAAGATGCCAAAGGCCCCTCTGAAATGTGCAAAACATTCTGTTAGACAAACAGAATTTTCTATCAAGTACCTACCGTATTTGTTGTTTCCTAGTCCACTACTTGACATGTAGACCATCCGCACCGAATGTTACATGGGCGAGGTATGTGCTTGTCTCGTATTCGCAAAATCGATCCGAGATTGACGCGAAATCACTCGTTATGAAGAGGCATTAATATTTTCAATATATGTTTGGAAATGATGTCAATCTAGAATTCTTCGAGAATTTTTCGCGCTGTGATTTTTCGTTCCTGTGAAGGATGGTTATTTCTATTCCAAAATTTACTCCTTTATGCCTCTGTGTCCTATGCGTACTTAGTGGATCTCCCAAATCCGTTTATTCCAGCTGTCTAGGTAATTTTCTGTGGTATCAAATCAGTTTTATCTTTTTTTCCTGGGTGTCCTTCCAAACGATCTATCGTGAAATACTGGCTTCAAATCTCCTAGCCTTTGTGCTATTTCTTCCCACTGTTCTTCGTGTTTGTTTGAAAGTATGAATCCACGAGTATTCATAATTTCACTAGTCTCGCGAAGCAGCTTTCATTCCAATCCGAGTGAAATGGTCCATCCATTCTGCTTTTCGGATATCGGTATAAGATGAGGAGTTTGTCCTTCTGCGAATACCATAATATTACAAAAACATTTTGAGTAGTGTTTTCTAGCTTTTTTTTCTGAAATGAGCAGCATAGGATATAATCTTTTGCTTTGTTGACATGCTCCGATGTCTTATCCATGTTTACTTTTATGCTTCGCTTCTGTTCATGTAATATCGGAGTATGCAACACGATGTTGTCTGCAGCAGCATTGTAGCCACCTAGTGTTCTGTAGACACTGTTACGGTTTTTGTGATGGCCGATATCGTTCACTTTATGGCTTTTTGTGCGCCCTGTATTTGGCTCGACGACAATCGTCAGCGTGGCTGTGTACTGGAGTGTTTACCTCATTTTCATAGGTTGTTGGTAACTTTGGAATTGTTGAATATTTGATCCACCAGGTACAGTATGCTCGACTCTGACACGAGTGAGTTTTATCAAACACGAGTAAGTATATTTAGCTAAATATGAATATGACGCAGTAGACAAAGCGAATATTGGGAGAGACGATGTTGAGTCTGATAGGGCGGCTTGAACACTAACTGTGCTTGTGGGTGGGATTATAGATTGACTAACATTACAGTTTTGCTACCTTCCTTCTTTGCCATGGGATGCTATCGCCTTTGGTAACCCTACTCCCAGAAATGGCACAAGCTTATGGCTGATAAAAGTGAAGTACCAAAAAGTGCAGATGAATGCTTGTTTGAATTTGGAGCAAAGAATGAAGCTGCCAGCTGCAAGCCTGATCGGCTGCTACAGGTAACACCATCTGCCTACAGTGTGTAGAATTACAGAAATAGATGTCGAATAAGGATTCAAAGCGGTTAACGGCTTTCGCTTGTGCCCTCATATGTGAGGAGAGAGTGCTTGATATTTTTCTTGGGTTCGTCTTATCCGGAAAATGACGTATTTGCTGCGTAAGTTTTTCACTGTCAGGTTGTTCGTGTTGTTGCTTGATTCATTGGGCTTCGAGAGGCTGGCTGCGTTTTCGAAAAGGATTGGCCAGTGCATCAGTATATAGTAAGCGAGAATCAAGCAGAGAGACGCGTGAGATGAGGGCATTTTCGACTCGACATTTGTAGGCAAGTGAAAATAGTGACAATGCAAGTTGTAGCAATTCGAAATGAATGGGATTTCAACGCAGAAGGTCAGCTGAACGTCGCACAAGGAGGATGGCGAGTCCAACGCGGAACTCAAAAGCTCCAAAAGTGCAAGTAACAAGCGGCACTTTCAACTTTTGTGCAGAACAAAAAGTTTGTGAATCAAAAAGCGTCAAGGCGAAAAATCTGGCACTTGCTGAATGCCTACCAACAAAGAGCAAGTAATAAACACCGTAGTTCAGTGATATAATGCTCACCTAGCACGGGTATGATATGGGTTCGACTCTCGGCTATGCATCAGTTTGTAATGCTCGCCTGTTATGTTTGCCACGCGGGACTTTTCATTATCATCATAGATCGGACAGCCTCTAGCTTGTTAGAATATAGATCAGCCGCAGCGAGTGTCACATGGACGAGGTATGTGTTTCCCTGGATACAGAAAAATCAATTCGAAATATGGCGCGAAATAGGGAGTGATGAGGGGCTTTCAACTTTTTGATTAATATTGGATTTTTAGTATAAATCCAAAGCGCTTCGAAAGTTTTCGCGCTGACGTTTTTCGTTTTTGTGCTAGGATTGTAATTTCTACCTCGAAATTTACCCTTTTATGGGTCCATGCCCTCTACGTACCTAGTGATATTTTGTGTCGGTCTTATCCATATATTCTACGTGTTATATTATACGGACATAGAAAGGCCTTCTCGTTTCGTTAGTGTATTCGCCGCCGCACCTTTGACAAGATGGGCAAGTGTATCCATGCTCATGCAATAATGATTCTAACGTTGGGGCAGATTATGCATCCTTGCGCTTTGCATAAACGGTTGCATTAGTGATTGAGAGCTAGTTGGATCCATAGAGTATTAAGTGGTAGTTCAATGCTCGTTACTAATTTCTTCAAGTCTGCCCACTTCAAAGAAAGCTTCGAAGCTATACTTGTCTCATCTGAAAAAGAGGAAAAATTAACGGGACTTGCATTCGTTGTAATCATTGTTTGGGAAGGCGTCATTCTCTCTAAGCCCATGCTGAGGAGCTAATGAACTAGGATATTTCAGTTACCTTGATCTATGATGATAAGGAAAAGTCCCACGTGGCAAACAAAACAGTCGAGCATCCAGTCAATTATTATAAACTGATGCACTGACCGGGAATAGAACCCGGGTCGTCCACGTGGCAGGTGGGCATTATACCACTAAACCATGGTACTTACTGCTCGTTTTTTGTTGATAGGCAATCAGCGAGTGCCAGCATTTTCGCCTTCACGCTCTCTGATTCACAAATTTTTCGCCAGCAAAAAAGTTAAAGGCCATGTTCGCAGTATGGAGCTTGTGAGTCGCGTTGACCCGCTATCCTCCTTGTGCAACGTTCAGCTGACCTTCTGCGTTGAAATCCTCATTCAGTACCGTTAAGGCTACAACTTACATTGTCATTCTCTTCATTTGCCTACAGATGTTGAGTAGAAAACGCTTGCACCCAGTCACATAGCCCTCTCTCGCTTGAGTTTCTTGCTTACTATGTACTCACGCATTGGTCAATCCGAGCCGAAAAGGCAACGAGTCCATCAACGCCCAACGATTCATGCAACAGCTCGGAGAACCTCACAGTAAAAAACTTACTTGCAAGTACGCTATTTTCTGGATAAGATGACCTCAGAAGAGAATATCAAACACTCTCTCCTTGCGCTTGAGTGCACTGACGAGAAACGTTAACTGTTAACTGCTTTAAATCTTAATTCGACACCTAACTCTGTAATTGTACGGACTGTAAGCAGATGATACACCTTGCAGCCGATGGGACTCGCAGCTCGCAGCTTATTTCTTGGTTTCAACTTCGAACAAGCATTCATCTGCACTTCTTCGTGCTTCACTTTTCACCAACCATAGATTTTTACCAGTTCTAAGAATAGAGTTACTGTAGCCCATAGCATCTCTCAGCAAAGAGAGAAAGTAGCAAAAAATCCACTGTTAGTCGGCCTGTAAGTCCAGCCCCCAGGCACAGTTAGTGTTCAAGCTGCTGTCATAAAAGTCGTTAGTGTCAGACTCAAGCTTACTCATCTGTTGGATTAATTATGCAATAGTCTCAAAGTTATCAACAGCCTATACAATGAGGTGAACACTCCACCGACGAATCTCGTCGAGCCGAATACCTGGCCACACAAAAAGCCATAAAACAAACGATATCGGCTATTCCAAAAAACTGTGGCAGTGTCAGAGAACACTAAATGGCTACACTGTTGATGCAGACAACATCGAGCTGCACATTCCGACATGAGATGAGCAAACTCAGAGCATAAAATTAAGCATAGTAAGAACACCGAAGCTTCCCAGAAGGCAAAAGATTATATTCTGTGCCTCTTAACTAGAAAATAAGGTAGAAAACACTTTTCAAAAGGTTTCTTGAATAACAATGTAATTGCAGAAAGACAAACTTCTCATCATAAGTCAGTTTATGGTTTCTAATGACTGCTTATACTCTTTATGAAATTTTCTTGTCTCGCGAAAGCAATAGGCTTAGAAATCTGTGCTATGGAGCGGAAGACGCCGAATTTCGTTATACAACTATCACATTCGCGTTGCAGGTGCCAGTAGCCTCTCTTCGTAGCCATCTGAACCACCCGCCAACTAAAAATGGGGCGATCAGCAATGGGATGTAAAGATTACGAAGAAAAAAATTTTGGAACGAAACGTCACCGAAACTATAATATTTAATCTGACTTAAATTTTAGTCTATGTGCGGCTAGAACTCAAATGTTTTATTACTATAATGCAACCAAAATCTCGCCTGAAATTTTCGAGTGAAATTCTCAGCTTCTGGTTTACAAATAAATGAGATTCCGATAGTGAACTTTCAAATTAAACTCGTAAATGTATCAGAAGAAAAGAGTCTCGTCGCCACGTGACATTGATGATAATAAAAAGTGTAGATTCGTTTGTTTAAAACGTTGATTTATATACGAACTTACGTGCGTGTACCAGCATTTTAGAGATATTTTTGGCAGTCTTGACCACAAAAACAGAAGCAGCCACTTGACGGCGGTAGTACGCCGGTCACTACAATCTCTGTATGTTTTATCATTTTTTGAACAGCCTAGTTATTCTCTTTCTGAGTTGATGAAAGTCATTTTGCATTGACTTACTCGAATCAGTCCACTTTCACTCAGGTCCTTCGGCGGACAGCTTGTCTTGCGAAAAAAAGGCTCGCGAAAGTGGAAGGTCATTGGTATTCACCACTTCTCGGGCACCGCACTAATGGGACCAGCGAGGCTAACAAAACATAATGTGCTGTATAGTAAATCCGAGACGATCGACATTGCTATCACGATTATACCAGACCTATTCAAAATACTTGAGCTTCACGACATGATACAAAATTTCACGGGATTGTCATAGTGGGAGGACGCTCTCTTGCGTAACTGTTTCGTTAGCAAAATTTCATAACCATATAAATCTCGACTATGTTAGAATAATGAGGCTAATCGCAAATGACTTTTTGATAAGGGAAAAATGTCTATGTACGATACTGTTTCACCTGCGTAGCCCTCCTAAAGTAACGGTGTCAGAAATACGCGTGTAGAACGTTTTTGATCATTGAATGCACAAGTTCTTAACTTTGATTGCACACATCAACAAGTTTCTAAGATGTAAGCAGACGTAAAAATATGTTCTGCGACGGCTCCGCGCTTTGATTACGGACGATATCGCGATTTTACCTAAACTTTGTTATCTTACGTGAAATTTTAATCATGCTCCAATCAAATGCACCCTAAGAATGAATGTTGAAAAGGTTTGCTAATGATATGATATGATATGATATGAGAGATAAGGGTCTACGAGTAGTATCGTCATATCTTCACATTGTTCCTCTCCATCCCATCATCTAGACATCATTCTCTTATCAGCTCAAGTCTTTTAGCATAGTACTCATAATTTTCTTCCTGCACATTCTCCGTAAACTTTTTAGTAAGAGTCTTTTCTTTGTTGGGATTGACATTGAGATTCCAGTCTTCAGTGGACGCTAGCATCTCCTAAGATCCAGTCGATCCAACTATCACGGAGCCGAAGTTGGACAATACACAGGTCCGTTAGAATGGTCTTTGCGAACTTGTTGTTCTGTACTAAAGAGTTATTATTTAGGAGCTACACTCGCTCACCTGCAGCTGTGGCAGCTTTCTTCCAAGAACGAGGAAAATAACATGCCAGACTCCTTTTCATTAGGAATATAAGTGTCTTCCCAATAATTTTCATCTTTCACAGGCCTCGCTTACGATCATTTCTAAGCGAAATTTTCAATGTCTGATGCAGTATTTGTTGTAGGTGAAATCAGAAAGCGGTGCGCAATGCTGGGCTCGCTACAAGCACACCAGATAGAAAAGAGGTTCAGACAAAGTCGCCACCTCCAACTAGAAGCATAAAAAAGGGTGGGGTATGTTAGAAAGATCATTTACGTACGATCCGCGTATACACCTCCATAAAAATTATGCTACAGGGCCGGCCGCGAAGGCACAACCAGGCAACTGGTGACAGCGGTTCGCCAGTAAATGGTAACATCTCTAAGTTATATCACTAACAACAACCTAGTAATTGCTTTCAGGTGATGTTAGTCATTCAGTATTTATTCACTTTTATTAGTCCAGTTTCATTCAGGTACTGCGCCGATCTGTCCGCTTGATGAAAAAGCGAGCAGAGGAAACACAAGACCAGGTGGAGAGAAAGCGATCTACTAGTTTTTCTGTTTGGTCAATTTTGTGATGAAAAGTTTAGTTTTTGAACATAGAGTCTATTGGTTCCACTTCATCGATTCATTTCTTCACGGCAGTATAAATAATGGAATAAGTAGCATGGCTCCTGAATATGGGCAAAACTCGGATTGACTGTTAGTACTTAGATGTGATCCACTGAGACTTGTATTGTCATACTCAAATCGAATAATCTCATACATTCTGCTTTCGTAAACTGTATGTATTTGTGTCTCGAAAGTCGGTTGAACTTTCGATACACATTCGATTTCGATTGCTAGATGTGCATCGGCACTCTCTTGACTATCAAAATTTGATTTCCCTTTCATTGTACTTTCAAATTAGTAGCGTGACTGAGCGTAATTTGGCAGCTAAGCTGCAGATGAATGGATGTTCTCTTATCTTACTTTAGAGTCTTCATACTCAAGTTCACCCTCACAACAGTCTACTCTGAACCCGCCCCATCATGTAGTAGAATATAAGCGGCCGAATGTTTCAATTAAATTCCCACTTGGTGTAATTCTTCGCTACTATTCCTGTGTGTACACTATCTTTCTCACTGTAATCTTACTATATAACGTGTATTCCTAATATTATACTGTTATTGTAACGATAAACATTAATCCAAGGCCTAGAAGCTTGACACAGAGGTAAATAATAATTGTCCCTTGTGGCAAACTACCTAATATTTTTATTGTAAGAGCGCTCCATAGATAAGAGCGATATGTGCTTAAAAATATTTCATTACATAGAAGTGCACGTGTTTTCCGCCCTTCTTTTCCAAAATCTATCGCTCTTAACTGTGGAACTCTAGGGTAACTCAAACATTATCACATTCTCCACTGAATTTCCATCACACTTACCCGTCAATTATCGAGTAGAATTTCGATAGTCATGGGAAATACTCTAACAGAATTTGAAAAATCGTATCAAATTACATAAATACTCTGCCACATACATCAGGGAATGGTTGAGCTGGACGAGATCAAACTGGATATCCACTGACATGGGAAGAAAATTTGCTCTGCTTGAGCGAAACCAGGTGATCCTTGTTTTTTTTTTGCGAAAGCCTGCATGGCTCATTTGCCCTCTTCATTCGTGGAACAGCGGATAGTATTGAATTGTTTGCTCTAATGGCAAATTTCAAGAGGACTCCTTTCTTTAGCAGACTTCTGTGATTGTTCTATTGTTTAGGAAGCGTGGTAGTGGTTCAATTGGTGTAAAAGTTGTTTCGTAGCCTACGAAATATTTTATCCTCATTGAGACATTGGAATAAATGCTTATCACATGTAATTTTGCATGTAATCAAGACAGTACTACAGCGCTCCCATGTCGTCATAATAAATACTACTGGGTTCTCCCATAACTCTTTCTCATTTCATTATTTTTGTTGATTCAACTATTTCTTATCTAAGGAAATAAATCAATCGACATTACATCCATCATAATTATCAATTATATGCAACCATTTACTGACAAATATTCTATGCCTACCTCGTAAGAAGAAAGAGGCTGGCGATAAAAGAAGTCGGTAAGGTCACCTTTGAACTGGTTGTACTCTTTACACTTCTTGTCTCGCAAATGATATTTGAAGACGCAAAAAGGATACTATCCAACTGAGTAATATTAGGACTATACGGTGGGTGTGGTGCTGTAGACCAGTCCAGCTTTTACAAAATCTGGCGAGCCGACCTTGCAAGAGAACGTAGGAGTTTATCTTGAAAAAGAACGACTTTGACCCGTACTAGACGTTTCTCGCAGTGCTGCGGCCAACTTTCGCAGCTGATTTCCGAAAACGTCCGCAATGTTTGCTTTTTTTGAAGATCAAAACAGCTTGCCCTACTAATCCAGAGAACTGAGGTATAATCTTACAAGCAAGGAGTGTCGCCTTACTTGAGTTTGTGGGCTTCTGCCGCCAATCAGCCAGTAAACGTGGCTCGTGCGATTCTCGGCGTAGAGCCAAGACTCATTTCCAATGATGATCAACTTGAGAAAGTTGTGCCTGTGCGGTGTTGCAGAAGACTTTTGCAAATGTTCACACATCTTGCGTGGTCGTTACCGGCTTAATCATTGCTTTGTAATAGCTCATCTCATTTAGATGGCTAGCGATGCTGCTACGGTCGTATCCAAGTGCCTGCTTGAGCATTAGCCGACATATAACAGCCTTTTGGATGAAGCCCGATAAATCGAGAAAACTTGAATAAAACAGTTGTGCGAAAAAATTACGAGACAACTCGATATCCTGCACTCTGAATCGCTTTTTTGAGAGATAACCACTAGAGAAATCGACGCGTTACTCCTCTATGCATAGCCTGATATGCGAGGCAATGATACAAATAAGTGAAGGTTTATTACAACTGAAAGAGTTTGTATTTTTTGCATGAACTACAACATGGACATATAACTGCTTCTCAGATGAGCCCGACAATGAGAATGAGTAATCGGAAACCAGTCCTCGTTTTATAATACTGAAGCAATGTAGAGACCGATCTTGATCAAATGCATATAATCACAGCATATTCCCCATTTTTGCAGAAAAGATGAGGCGATTACGTGGAAGAAGGGTGTTATAACTCAATTACAGAAATTATAGATTTGCGAAATTCAAATGTCAAAACGAATGACCCGAATACTTATCAGTTCCTGACTGCAACATATCACACTGCTCCTCGCATCTCCATCTTATTCATAACCATTCTGGAGTGTAATTCGTTTCGAGTGTTATCTTAAGACCATGCTAAAAATTTCAATATGCCTGATGGTCATTTCTGAGTCATGAATGTAGTCTGATAAGAGCTCTTATATATTATATAGTGCATTAAACGTGTCTCGGCCTTGGCAGCCTCGTCAGCTGCACAGTGTTCTTCGTCTTAGCCAGTTCCTCTTGGGGGAACCTAACGCCATAATATAGAGGAGACGCAGCCGTGCTATTTACACCTGTCAAGTGAAAGAAATCAATGAAATAAACTGTTGCGCACTCGTTTACTCTTGGCTAATACATATGAAACATTATATTCTTCTTTTCAAGTTCTTTCTCGAGATCACGCTTAAATTTGGAGGTGCCTGATAATCATTTTTAAGCCATGCATGTGATCTCTTATGGGCACTTCTAGAGCGCAATACACGTGTTTTGGCCTCGCACAGCCTCGTCAGTTGCACGAATGATATGATATTTCATATATACCAACCGAGAGCAATCGAGTGTGCAGCACTGCTCGTTTGGTGATTTCTTTCCCTTTATGGCTCGCGTAAATAGTACTTCTGCGTCTCCTCTATGTAAGGGGTTTGGTGATCCCCCAAAGGCTTTGGCTAGGACGAAAGGCACTGTGCAACTGATGAAGTTGCTAAGGCCGAAACACGTGTATTGCACTGTCTGAGTGTAGATAACAGATCACATGCATGGCTTAAAAAAAATTACCGTTATTCTGGAGTGCGTGATGATCGAAGGTGACTGTCAACTTAGACAAATTCGAGTAAGGAATCGAAATACTAGAGAGAAAAGCGGAAAAAAGGAAAAAACAAACAACGGCAAGAGACCAGAATGAATAATGAAGTTGTACAAGCACATAGGGAGATCTGAGCATTTTCTTCGCCCAACTCAGAGCATGTTTCCGCCTCATCAGTGTTTTCAGAAGCTTCATCATCACTAGCCTACCTTCATTCAAAATTCAGGCAACTTCTTCTATTAGCCATAATCAGATTCTTTACATTCAAGTCGATGATCACTGCAAAATGATTAACGACGATCTCAAGATTACAGAAACTTGTAGGTATCATTAGAAAAGCACGGAACTGTAGGCAACATAAATGGAACCGTTTTCTATAAGAAGATATATACTGTGTAGCCGAATTGTGAAGATGACGACTACTAATTATTTTGTACATCCTTGAGTTTGCACGAGCTGGGTAGAAACAGTGGATATCAAGTTCGCATCACTCGCTAGTCAAGAAGAAAAATGCCCTAAAATGTCAGTTATAGTAAACATTCCATATCTAGCTTATACAGGCTCACGAATAGGAAAATATTTTGGCCCCTTATGCAAAACCAATAATGAATGAGTAAGTCAACAATCAAAAGTAGGGGGCACGCGGAGTTGAACCACGGACCTCTCGATCTGCAGTCGAATGCTCTACCACTGAGCTATACCCCCGTTGTTCCACGATAGAAATGACTAATATCCGTTCCATAGTGGTAATGAACTGATGGCCTATAAACATAAGCAAGCATGAGTGCACCAGAAGATTTATCAATACAGCATTTTAAAGTAAGAGAAGAGGGTGTTGCACTATGTAGATAATTAGATAGATAAATGATAGATAAATGGATAGATGAATAGATAAATGATAATACCATTGAGTCGAGAGAATGATTAGGAAAACATCAGTATGACACTCAAATGTTGTATTGGTCAGTTTTGTGTAGACTTTTTTCCAATGATGCTCGAAAGCCATCGTTAAATAGTCAGTGCCTTGACTTGAGCTTCCCAGCAGGCTTATCAGCAATCATCGTAGTAAAGGCTGCATTTGTAGGGCACTCTAATGTCTCATCTAATGCCACAAGGCTGAGGTCGCGGTTCAAAAAGAAGACGAAAAAACGACTGGATGCTAGAAGTCTAGGATCAGCAAAGTAAAATACTGTGAAGAAGGCCATCTACAGGTGCTTGCACCCAACACAATTAGGTTCGAACATGGTTGACAGAGAGATAAAACAAAGGTCATAGTGGTCCATTTGGTGACAAGTGAGTTCCTATAGAAAATTACCACGGATTCAAAGATCAGTTGAGGCGCCGAGTTCTGCTCTTATCTCACTCAGCACTTTTGTGGCAAACTTTCAACTTGATTTTAAAAGATAGTCCTACGATTACGCTAATGGGGGCTCCGTGGTCGAGGAGTTGTGATTTTCACCACGGCGCGCGGGGACCGAACCTCACCCCAAACACTCCGGCAGTCGACAATGAAGGCCCTTTGGAACGTCACAGCCAGGCTATCCTCGAGAATGCAAGGAGATGTGCTCAACCAGTATTCTACGACTCTCAAGAAGAAGACGAAAAAGAGAAGAGTGCTAGAAGTGTAGGGTTGCGCACAGTAAGAAATGTACTGTTGTTACTTTTCTGTTGGACGGCGACAAATGACTATTCGACCTCATCCGCTGGAAAAGAAGCTTTCATGGGGTGTTAATAGCCATTCGAACCAGCTTGTGTCTGTGCATAGAGCTGTACATGGCCGGTTTTCCAAAACAAGTCTTGTAACGCTGTAAAGTTCAAAAAAATTATGTATAACATGACCGCCCTTTTTTCTTTTATTCCGCTTTCTGTTCACCGGGCAAAACTCCTCCGATGGACTGCTAATTCTCTTTCGATAGCACAAGCTTCGAAGAACTTAAAAGGGTGTTCTCTTCTTGTGAAAACTCTTCTAATAACACTGCAAGAGAAAGAAAAGACTTGTGCGTTAGAACTTGCCAGACAGAGCTCTTTCCCTAGACTATTAGTTATCATTCTATGGTGTAAGTTTAAATTATGCATTGTGCATTTCACAAGAGGTGATTAGCGCCGAGAGTTTTATCCCTATACTTTTACCAGCTAAACACGTTGCTAAAAGTTGACAGCATTTTGCTTCTTACGTTAAAGAATTTGTATTTTTTATCGTCGACTTTGATAGCGGAAGTGGAAAACCATAATAATATTCAAATTAAAAAAACTTTGATTTTCTCATTAAAAGTTTTGCATTGCATGTCCCGCATAACTGAATACTTTAGTATTTAGCAAATCCCGACAAATCATAGTTATCAGAGCATATACGATGTTGAAATTTTGTGCTCATATTTCTAAAAAAAAACTTTACTTTATGAGTTCAGATGAAGCTAATGACTTCTCTTATGTGTACTAATTTTTCATTGATAAATAAGCAAGAGGTTGCCAGAAAAACGTGGTTCAGCTGAATTCCTGGCGTCTTCGTCCACTTTGTAGCCAGATTCATTCAAATCGATTGTCCTCGGGTGATCGTCCTCTCATTGTGAGTCTTCACATATCACATCGAATGAATTTTCTAGGAAGGAGCACCGTCGAATGATGTAATCCAATTTGGCAATATCTTTCGATGAACGAAAGTTATTAATCAACTGATCGCCTCTTGGAAATGGTCACTATTTCTCGGAACAGTCCTTTATAGAATACTCTGGATCATAGTAACAGGCAAACAGTGCTGCTATAATCCTGAAAACCAATTCTTATTTGATGTTAGCATGACCAAAGTTTAGCTTCTCTCTACTCTTTCTAAATGTCGTTTTCATTCCTATTTTATTCAGATGTCAAGCCTTTAAAAATAACCCAATTAGTGATGCAGTACAATACAGTGAAGTAGTGAGCATAAATAGTACAACAATCGTTGTGGCTTACGTTTCGGCGAGGTTCGCCATCTTCAGATCCTGGAAAGGTCAAATTGGTCCGCAAATCACTAAGGCGAAAGACTCCATAATTACAGCAGGAACCGTAAGAAACGAATTTTAGACAGCATAGTAGAAATTTCATCACAAAAACACACTCAGCGCTTAGATGATACGTAAGCCACCACGATTGTCGTACTATTCATGTCGCACTACTTCACTATATGGTATTGCATCACTGGGTTATTTTTGAAGGCCTGACATCTAGATAATGTAGGAGTGAAAATGACATTTCAAAAAGAGTAGATAGAAGCTAAACTTTGGACATGCTAAGATCAAATAAAAATTGGTTTTTAAGAATACAGCAGCATTGTTTGCTTTCTAATATAATAAAGAGTATTCTATAAAGGACTGTTCCGAGGAACAGCATCCAATGTCAGCTGGTGATCAGTTGATTAGCAACTTTTGTTCATCGAAAGAGATTGTCAAATGGGATTGCTTCATTCGACGGTGCTCCACCCCAGGAAATCTTATTCGATATGATATGATACGAAGACTCACAACGAGAGGAAGATTACCTGAGGATAATCGATTCAAATGAATCTGGCTCTGAAGTAGATGAAGATGTCGAGAATTTAGGTGAACACATTTTACTGACAAGCTCTTGTTTGTTTAACAATGAAAAAGTGGCACACATTAGAGGAGTCATTAGTTGTATCTCAATTCAAAAAGTAAAGACTCTTCTAGAAATATGAACACAAAATTCCAACATCGTAAATCCTCTTGTAGCCACAATATGACAAGAGCTACTAAATAACTAATTTCTTCACTTATGTGTGGTATGCAGTGCAAAACTCTTGATCAGCAAATCAAGATTATTCTAACACACGTAATATTATGGTTTTCCACTTTCGTTATCAAAGCCAATCAAAGTCCTTAACGTAAGATGCAAAATATTGCCGACTTTTAGCCACGTGTTAAGCTGGTGAAAGGATAAAGGATAAAGCTCTCGACGTAGATCCCTCCTTGTGAAATGCGCCATGCCTCATTGAAACTTACGTTATCGAGTAATTATTAATAGATCAAAGAAAGAGCTCAGTTCAGCGCGGTCTAAAGCACAAGTCTTTTCTTTTTCTTGCAGCGCTATCAGAAAAGTTTCCTCAAAAAGAAAGCACCTTTTTGAGTTCTTCGAAACTTTTGCTATTGAAAGTACCGTAGTCGTGTGGAACATAATTTTATTTTGGAGTCCACAGCTTACAAGAGGTGTTATGAGAAACCGGCCACGTACGGCTCTAGGCAGGGATATATGCCTTCGAATTGTTATTAACACTTCTATCAAAGCTTTTTTTCCAGCGGATGAGGTCGAATAGTCATTTGTCGCCGTCTAAGAGAAAGGTACCAACAACGTATTTCTTACTGTGCGCAACTTTGTACTTGTAGCACTATTTCCTTTTTCGCCTTCTTCTTAAGAGTCTTAGAATACAGGTTGAGCACGTCTCCTTGCAATCTCGAGGATAACTTAGTTGTGACGTTTTAAGGGCCTTCATTGTTGACTGCCGGAGTGTTTGGGGTGAGGTTCATTCCCGCGCGTCGTGATGAATATCACAATTCCTCGACCACGAGCCCCATTATCGTAATCGTAGGAGTATCTTCTAAAGTCAACTTGAAAGTTTGTCGCAAAAGTGCAGAGTGAGATAAGAGCAGAACTCGACGCCTCAATTGATCTTTGAACCAGTGATAATCCTCTTTAGGAACTCACTTGTCACCAAATGCACCACTAAGATCCTTGTTTCATCTCTCTGTCAACCAAGTTCGAGCATAAATGGTGCTAGGTGCAAGCACCCGTATACGGCAGTCTTCACAATATTTTACTTTGCGGATCCCAGACTTCTAGCATTCAATCGTTCTTTCGTCTTCTTCTCGAACCGCTTCTTCAGCCTTGTGACATCAGATGCGACATTAGAGTGCCATAAAAATCCAGCCTTCACTACGATGATTGTTAATAAGCTTGCTAGGAAGCAAGTCAAGGCACTGACTACTTAGCGATGGCTTTCGAGCATCATTAGGAGAAAGTGTTAAGAAAAATTGGCCAATACAAAATTGAAATTTATACTGATGTTTTATTAATCATTCTCTCGACTCAGTGGTATTATCATTTATCCACGGATCGAGAGTACAAAGTGCAACACCCTGTTCTCTTACTTTCAAATGCTGTATTGATAAGTCTTCTAATGTACTCATTCTTACTAATGCTTGAAGGTCATCAGTTCATGACCTCCATGGAACGGGCGTTAGTCGTTTCTATCGTGAAATAACGGGGTATAGCTCAGTGGCAGATTCGACAGCAGATTGAGAGATCCCTGGTCCAACTCCACGTGCCACCTACCTTTTGATTGTTGATTTACTCATCCATTATTCGTCTTGTATAAGGACCGAAATATTTTCCTATTCGTTAGCCTGCATAAGCTAGATGCAACTATGTGTGTCAATTGTTGGTTCGTGATCTTTCAAATGCTACGATGCATGCATCGTTCGCAGTAAAATTTCAGTTTCCATACGGCTTTGAAAACAGTGCGTGAAAATTTTGCCTTCTTATATTGTAAGAGACTGGGGAAAAGTTTTGAGAAAATGCTTGTAATTTTTTGTGTGTCGGCCATTTTTTTGAGTTTTTGGGCTTATTTAAGCCGTCTTCTCAAGCTCTGATTGGTATTTAATTTATCTAATTATTTCAGAATGGAGCTAACAAGCGAGCAAATTAGGCTGTTGATAATGCACGAATGGCTGTTTGGTCCAAATGCAACGGTGGCAAGTGAACGCATCAATAGGGCTGGGGTGAAGACGCAGTTGGCAAAAGCGCGATGTACAGGTGGTTCAAAAAGTTTGACGAAGGTGAAGAAAGTTGGAAAGATTAGCCGCATTTAAGTCGTCCAAAGGAAGTTGATCGTCGAGCTGCGCTTGAAGCGATTGAAGAAAATCCCTCTTTGACAACTCGGAAGCTGGCTGATGACTTTGATTGCGATCATAAAACAATTGAAGTGCCTGAAGTTGAAGGAGTTATAAGCATTTTCTCAAAACTTTTTACCCAACCTGTTGTATACTGGTTTCTGCATCAATATCGTCTGCCATTCATCTGTAGACGGAGTTTGTATTCTGTTTTTTGACGGAGCGTTATGAAAGTAGATAAAAACGATAAAGGATTATATTTTCCTCGTCCAACAATTTTCCGTTGCTTGATAAGTAACGCTCAGTGGCATCGTTTCATGCAGAAGTTGCCGATTTTTTTACGATAATGCGTGCCTAAACTCGTGTAATTTCTCACGTATTACCAAAGGCAGAGTGAAAAAAGGAATCACGTGGTATACGTATGCATCCATAATTGTTGCTCTAACACCAAAGGCCATTAGCGTAGTGGTCGAATGGCTGATACCGTGTAGTTTAAATCAGTTTGCCACTCAGAACTTCTTGTATTTGCCTCCTTGTGTCAAACTTTTTGAATTTGGACCATCGCTTATCGATAATAGCAGTACAATACTAACAATACAAGAATATATAAAAATTTTACAGTAGTATACTCAACAGGAACAGTAACTAAGATTTGTGCGAACGGAAAGTCTAGCTAGAAGGTTTGGAGGCTCAAATACATTACATGACTGGTTGGGTTGAGTTTGAAGCCTAGATTTCGGCAAAGTTAAGGGCAAGAGATTTAAAGTAAGAATACACAATCTACCCACATCTTTCATTTACGTGATTAAGGTAATAGCCAAAATACTCTCAGCTACGCGACAAATTCAAAGTACAACGAACAGCAATCGTTCTGACAATTACGAGTACATCGACACCCACCCAGCAAAATCGAAAATGCACCGAGGGTGCGACTGGCTTTGGATACATGAAATTTTATACGATTTATGAAGCTAGGATACACAGAATATTTTCAAATAACTCTGGCAGTACACGTCCAAGTGAAATATATCTGAGAAATGACAGACATCATGTATTATGTCATAGAAAATGTTGTCTACAATTACAGCAAATATCACTGATAAGTCCGACTATCTCTATACTTAGGCGGAATTGAAGAAATCCAAAATTTTTTACGAACTGTCTTTTCTTCATTTAAAACTTGCACGGAGTTGGTACTTCCTTTTCTTCAAATCTCGTTGGCTAACGTTTCGGCGGCAACGCCTTCGTCAGAGTCCAGACGTATGTGTCATACCATATCTGATTACTTGCTTTATATTTTACGTACATCAAAATCTAGTAGAAAAGAAATCAACAGCCTAGCCATTCTGAGAAACCCCACCTTTATTTCGTTTTATGAAGAGACCGGTCTAGTGTGACAAAAATGAAAATGAGCCACACTCAGACTAGAAGATGATAATGCTAATGTCCTCCTCGCTCCAGAGATTCTATGCCTTCCGTGAAGAAAGCAAACCATCGGGTCGGTGGTCTTTCTGTGGAGCGTTTGATGCACCTTACGGAATACACCTGCCTAACATCGTTCGTCGACGAGTGCAACATTGAAGTGTTAACCAAATCCAAATGACTTGTTGACTCTGCCTCAAAAATAAGATCTCTACTGTTTTCAATGTCATATTTGATCTAGACAACCTAGAGAAATTTTAAGGTTCATAATGTTGAACTAACAGCGCGAAATCGATATATGGTGCTAGATTAAATTCATCTACAAAGGCTCGAGTTGCATTATTACCAAGGCCGCTATCTTTTTCTTGATGTTTCGGGACATCACCATTTTTTCTACACATTGTCGCTAGTAAGCATGTAGGAAACGTTTGCTTCAGAATTAAGCAGTGTCTTGTTTTATTAAGCCAGGAAAAATTATCTCAGAGATTTCATCACCAAGTTCAAGGAATGTGAAAACAGAGCAAAGTGGAGAAAATTAAGAAGCAGACTTGGAACTATTTCGTCGGCATGTCCTTTTGCAATGCAGAGTCATTGATAATTTTTGCTCGCTCTGACCTAAAAAAATGCTCGTTAGCAATGTGAAGACTTTAATAGACTTCTAACAAAATCACATCGCCAAATTCTTATACACGATTTGACTCGACTAAAATCGTGCAATACATGTTGCACCATAAATACCTTTCCCTTACTGTTCTAGTCTAGTAAAAAAGGCATAGATGTATTTGGTTGCCTCCAGAGTCCACAGAAGATATTTCAATGTCGAACGAATTGGAGGAAAAAAAATTATGGTATGTTAGTGATAGACTGTCACTCAATAAGCGCCTAGCACGGAGTCCATTCGAAAGGAGAATTCCGCAAATAAATCATACACAGTTAAAACCTATAAGCCATCGAAAAAGTTCAAAACCATACAAAGTTTGTGAAACTTACTGCAGGTACATGACAGCTTGACATTACTGATGTTGTGATAACAAGGTTACATGTTTGAGCCTGTTATGAGGTCTTGTACGGAACTTATACAGTGCTATACAGGCGCCTGTTTTACCCTTTCAGGCTCCTCAATAGCACAGTGCCTTCGATTCAGCTGATCCTTTGGAGATGTATCTCTACATATAAAAGAATCGAGTTCGAATATCAGGTCAATGCAAGTCAGGGGACAAAATCTCCCGACACTGCAGAGACCACAGTCGAGTGCATGTGGCAGGTAGAAATGATTAATACCTTACTCTTGATTGTTCAAGTAGACCTCGCTCAGAACAATGATAATCTGATAAAACGATATCATGTTTGAGCCTGTTTTGAGATTAGTACGGCACTTGAACAATACCAGTCGAATGAATGTTTCGCCCTTTCAGGCTCCTCAGTAGCACAGTGCCTTTCGGTTTAACCGATACCTAGCGGATATGCCCCTACATATAAAGGAACTGACGCCGAATATTAGATCAGCAAGTCAGTGACAAAATGCCTCGACATTACAATGCTCACAGTCGCGTTGGATCGGCTGAATCGAAGGGCACTGTGATAATGAGGAGCCTCAAAGGGCGAAACAGGTGCCCATGTAGTACTGTATAAGTGTCGTTCCAGACCTCATAACAGGCTCAAACATGTTATCATCTTATCAGATTATCATCGTCTTGAGCGAGGTCTACATAGACAGTCGAGAGTAAAGTACTGATGCTAATTATCATTCGCTGGCAGCACAGGCGCTGATTGTCCCGAACTGACAGAACCGATGCTGTACTGTCTAATGAGCGATGCCATTTGACAGCATAAATACGCACTGCCGAGTAATGACAGCACAGATGCTGATCGAGTAGCAAACGCATAGGCCACGTGGGATGCGCGCTGATGCGATGCGGAATGTTCACGAAATTTCACATACTACACGTTCCACACAATTGAGGCGTGGCTCTTCAAACATCCATTTGCTGCGATGCTTTTAGCATTTGCATTTAAACGGTAACGTTTTAATGTTGACTGAGCTGATCATACAGGGATATTCGCGCGCCTGAGGTAAAATCTGCTCACTAAATAAACGCAAAGTGATAAATCAAAAAATTCTTCCAGTCAATTATTCAATCGTCTGCTTGTATTCGTAAGTAATGCGAGTTTGGCACTAATTCTTGCTAGTTGAGTATATGTTGTGCTCCTCAGCGATGTCCAATTTCTAGACAATTAATGATTAGCAAACAATTAGTGGAATAGTTAATATAGTTAGCTTGTACAAAATAAATAACGCTCTGTGCGTAGATCGACGGAATATTGTGAAACATGTTCTGATCCATTTGTTCCCTCATTCTCATGTGTGATGTAGACGGAATTCGAAGCAAAACATGACGAGACCATATTAACTATATATTTATGCTTCTTGCCAAAAGCGTGTAGCACACAGTCCAAAAGAAGCACAGCAATGCTCAATGGTCTTCACCTAGAGCGGTACCTTGGGCTCACAGAGCTTCAAATTTCTTTAGGGTGTTCAAATTCCTGAAATATTTGTCTTGGAAGATGACAGTAGTCTATTAGGCGGTCCGCAAATCACCACAAGTCATCCTTACTTGTCACGTATGATTCACTGTTTATGGTGGTGCAAAATTGTTGAATAAGGTATTCTTACCTATTATGACTTGATAAAATTCATTGAACAAGTTCAATTTGGATCGCTTCACTAATAATGAGGTGTCTTTGATTGCTTCAGTTAATTATATGAGCGCCTTTCTGATGAAAAGATCATAATTACGCGTGCTCTATCCAATATCGTACAGATTTCGCGCGCAGTAATTTTTTCTTAGTACTTGCCTGTTTTGCGTAACCAATTTAGCCCTTCGAGAACAACGCGTTTTCCGTTTTTGTAAATTCTGCAATTCTGCTTTTTCTTTAGGAGAGGCCTTTTCAGTGTGTTGTAAGAGTAGAAATATAATAACGTTTCACACATGACATGTTATGGCAAACTTTCTCGTTATATATTTGAAAAATTTTCTCCATTTCGTAGATTTCTGTAAGATTTTTTCTGCATTAGAATTGTGAAAAAAACATTATTCTGTCGAGGCTTAAGCTTTTTATTTTCATTTGATATTGCCAAATACACCCGCATCGAAGCCTAAGCCTAAGTCCTCCTAAGTCCTAGTTCGATTGATAATTTTTTCCGTTCCATAGAAACTGCACATAAAAAGTATGATTCTGATACACCATGATATCCTTTGAACAATCATATGCTTTTCGTACTTCCGGCGACGTAATCGTAAAAGAAATCGAAGGATGTTAAAAATGATCTAATTTTGAATGCTATAGGGTTATTAAAGGATCTTTTATGGAGGAGCATGTAGCACAGTAGCCAGAGATTTGAGCTTTCGATTGATTACTGTGACTCCTGTGAAAACTTCTTGCTCAGAGAGACTTCTCTTTTCTTCATTTGTTCCCGAATAGCGGAAAAAACTATCCAGTTCCATGCGTGGAACACTAGTTCTTTGGGGTTGCAGGTATGTGTTGAAATGCTAGTGAAGCAGAAATATACGCTCACGTTTACAGGAAGCAATCCCGAGGTTGGCGTGCAAGAGGAGCGTTAAAAACTTAGTGTCGCCTTCCTTCAGGGTGACGCGCAATCTGGTATGTTTCAAAGTCAATTCGCACCAGCTCAAAAATGACCGCATCAACTCTTTGATCGTCAGCCTCATTTTCACTGAGAGGGAGTTTCCCAAACTCTGCCCACCATATGCTTGCTTGTCATTAGCCATCATCGTTATTATATTGTTGATTAATTGATATCTACTCATAAAGAATAAATAAATCAACAAAAATCCGGCTAGGGGTGAAGAAACTTTGGAACAACTCAATTTTGTGAATTTCACGAGTTTACACGAGTTGCTTAGAAACATAGTTGATAGTAAACTTGAATCGCTGCAGCACTGTAAAAAGCGAAAACGTCATATTATTAGCCACAAGAGGCATTTCATACATACGTTCTGCAGCTCCAGTAATAAAAAAAAATATCGGCTACTTAAGTTCACTTCAGATGAAAATGGCCATGGAAAACATATTACTGATCATTTCATTCAAGTACAAACACTAATGATATCATACCTTTATTTCGAGTGCTTTGTTAAAACCACGCTCAAATTTCAATAGTTCCGTTCATTAGTATTTCAGCCAACTTGTCATGCGCTCTTGTAAGGGCTTTTGGACAGCCCGATACACGTGTTTCGTCCTTACAGACTCGTCAGTCGGGCAGAACCCGTCGTCTTTCAATCTTTTTATAGTCAGTTCTCTCGGGAGCCCTAATCTCTCTATAGAGAATTATCGCTCAAATAATAATGAACGGAACTAATGATATCGTTTTGCTTAAATCAGATAACAACTACCACCTACAAATGTGTGAACACCAAATGTCTCCAAACACCAAGCTTTACCCGTGCATTTACATTCACCAACTCTTGATGTTCTAAGTGATGTTACGTGGCCTCGATGAACAGTAACTTTACCACATTTCGCTTAACCAACTCACTAGTCTTATTTCTTCTTCCCACTTATCTTTTCTTCTTCCAAGAGCCATTTTGGATCGAGTATTGAGAAGATATTGCAAACACTGAAATGCAACATACAAATGAGATGTCCAAAACAAGGGGCACGCGGAGTTGAACCGCGGACCTCTCGATCTGCAGTCGAATGCTCTGCCACTGAGCTATACCCCCACTGTTGCGCTGTCACGCACTTGCAATATACTGTTTTCCAATCTTATTGGAGGCAAACTAATGACTCCAGAACATTGCAGAATTTGAACCACAGACCTCTCAAGTCTACAGTCAATGCTAATTGCACTGTGCTAGGGGACTCATCAGTACAACATTGATCGAACTTTCGAATGTTATACTGAGCAATCCTCGTGTATACTCAATCGTAGTAATGCTTGAAAGCCATCACTTTGCAAGATAATTGGGTAATATGCAAAACATTAACCCCAGGCGGACACTGAACGCCGATCACCTATTTTGGTGGCGCGAGCCACCACTACACTGTCCCTGAGCTATACTCCTGCCGTTTCACAGACAAACGGCTAGCAATGTGTTGCTTTCCTTTCTCACGAGAGGCACACAGTGTGGATAATCTACAGAATTCTTTTTTTTTCACGACTTTTACTTGCGCTCACTATGTGTCGAGGAGATTTGAGTGGGATTCTTGTAATTACCTCAGTTCCGGAACCATTAACTTTCTTCTCTGAAGGGTGGAAGGATTTTGAGCACATGGATGATGGCAAACTTCTCACTCAAATTGGGACTATTATAGAGCATCTAGACTTCTTTTTGTGAAGACAAAGTAATAAATGGTGCCGTCACATCTACACATCTAAAACGACGGGGCTAAGTCAAATTATAATGACCCATTAGCGCATGGAAGACATGTAGCAACTAGAAATTAGAACAGAGCAACTGAAAAGTGTAAGAACAAACTCATCAATGCCTTTGAACTGAATATAATTGAGACCTAGACTGAACATTGAATATATAGTCTGATAAACTGATTGAGTCTTCGGAGGTCTGGTATGGCATTCTCAGTGGTATACATAGGCTTTGACATTCTCGCAGACTTCATGAGTACCTCATGCCCTATGGCCCACTCCTGCTACTAGCAGCGGAAGCCGAAGATGTATCACAAAATGAAGAATCACTTGATATTGCGGTCTAGAGTGGTTGACTGTCGATGGCTAACGCTTGTCACGACTAGAGTGTCAAAACAGACCTCTGAAGAATTGAAACATTCCATTAGACTATATTGAATTTTAAGCTAGGTCTCTGATATAGCTACTGGAAGGTATTGTTACACAAATTTGTATAACAATGGCCTCTGAAATTTGTCGTAGCTCAGCTAGCTATTATAGTTAGGTATAGCTCAGTGGCACAACATTCCACTGTAGATCGAGGGGTCTGTGGCTCAACTCCGCATGCCACCTAACTTTCGAATGTTGTATTAACCCTTTTGGGACCGCGTGTACTACTCATGGTACGCGCGAATTTTCGTGATTTCCTCGTTAAATAGAGACTTGTCGTTATACTTCAAATAGCCACGTGATAGCTGAAAAAATTGGGGTTCTGATGGTGCCCTTGGCTTTTAGAAATGTTTTGCAATGAGCTGAAGTAACGAAGGAAAAATCGCATTTTTCTCTTCGTAGTGTACACATGATTTGTACTCGTGTTCACATGATCTCTACACACAGCGAAGGTTATTCTCCCTAGTTCCAGTAATCATTCGATAGCTTGAGAAATGATAACTCTAAATATGTACTTAGTTTTCGAATTGCATAGCAAATGTAGGTTTTTCAAGCGCTGTAAAAACGATGAACAAAAACTGAGTTTCGCTTCCGCAGTGTTTTGCGTGCTACGCTATCGTTTATGCCTGGCTTTACAGCAGAGTTTTGATAATGGTTCAATACTCGAAAAGTGTAATTTTTAGGAACTAGTTTAGTTTTTTTTTGAACTGAATTTTCGGTGCTCTGAGGAAAGGGAATCAAGATTATACTTTACACTCTGAGTGAACATCAGTCTCTTGAACTTCGCAGAGGGTATTTTGATGATTGTACAGTAACATTCGTGCCCCAGAGACAATTTATGATCAGAAAGAATGATATGTTACGAAGCCCTTTAAAAAAATCTTTTTTCTAGTAAAAACAAGGCTCACGTGTTCTAAAAATCCCAGCTTTTCAATACCAATGTTACATCAAGGGAGAATAACGCATCTCCATTTCTTACTTTTTATTTGTTGACGATATGCAGCAGTGTAAAACTAAAGCGAATTTTTTTCGATTTATGACTCTTTCAAGAAGATGATGTGGTGTGACTTTTAGGACACAGTGGAGTAAGCTTTCATAAATCCCACAATTATCAATTTGTAGAATACTTCTCTGAAGAAATTACATATTCCTCACACAAATTTTTCAACCCTTTTACTGATGTTGCTGATCTTTTTTGAAATATTTATTCAGCAAGCAATGAATCATGCAACAACCATCGATCATTAGAGTTTCACCCTGAATATCAGTACTTTACCCGCGTTGCATAGATGTTTGTTCATTAGATTCAACAATTATGTGTTCTATAACAATAGACATCAAATCCTAGAAAGCACCAACTTGTCGAACGCCAAAACACCTAAAAACTCATCTCAATGAGCAGTATTGAAACAACGTAAACAAATATGCTGCTCACATCAACTGCACCTCGCACTTACTCTTTTAGATTTGTTTCGAGCATATGCGGTACTTGCACGTTTACCGATTTTCTATAACATTCAATACAACGTCTACGACGTGACAGAGTGAATTCGAGAATGCGCTTGGGTATCGACTGTGGAGCGACTTGATCTTGTAAGTATTTGAGATAAACATCCATCTTGAAATCGGTGAACGAAATTTCCTTCACGCAGTCTTTGTAGAGTTTTCACGCGTTCAACAGGCACATATCCGTCACCAAGTGGAAGAAAAGGCGGATGTACCTGAAGTGTGAAATTAGATATTGCGAAGCAATATCGCAGCAAAATGCACTCACCATTTACATGTCTTCCTGGTGTACGACCAATAGATAGCCCCCATGTGGCCAGTGAAATCGACGAGCAGCTTGTGCTTGTGTAACTCTCCACGACTTCATACTCCGAAGAAAGAAGGGGTTCCTAAAAGAGGGATGGCTGCTCCAATGATTTTTCACGTGTGGTAGCTTCACATAAGAATGTCTTCATTCTTTTCACAGTGGTATCCTCGCAATCGGCGTTCTTCTGAGTGCCTTAGATATTTGCTTGCTCTACAATCAATTCCCAAAGATCGGTCATGAGCAGTTCGTAGTAATAAGCTGGTTGCCGGCACCCAGTAGCAATACTGTGTTGGACACCTGCCGCTGGAGCCATAAAAGGGCAGGACGGTGGGTGGTTGGGCATTGGTGGTCCAATCACCTGGTCCAATCACCAACTTTAATTCAGCATTCAAAAGAGCTCTTTGTGCATCGCCAGTTCCGTAATCGTCATCCTCGGAGCCTTGTGAAGTGTGAATGTTTTTGTCCATGCTCGCGTCTGATTCGTTCCCAATGTCCTCGTCAGCGCTTACAGCCATGCCTTGGAGCATGGTTTCCAATTCTTTATCTCCAAAAGCTTGCGGTCTTCTTCTCCTGAGACTTCACCGTCTTTTTCTTTCGACATGACGGCGCTGAAAGGTAAGATCTCTAATATTCGCAAACAACATAGTAAGTTGTGATTGTCATGGAGTAATAAACTCAATTTGTAGTAAGATGAAGAAGAGAAGCTTTAAGCGTCTTGGCTTTGTTCTATGTGGTCGATTTGCTTGATGTAAACATATGGCAAAAGTTCGCTGCACGTCTTCGGAGGCATTGTGCTAGATTTCAAGTTTCAACTATGTAGAAGACCTTTTACTCAAAATATTTATTTAGGTAAACTTCTCTCACAATATCAACAGCTAGCAGCTTTACAATTTCCTCCATAAACGATGACATCAACAAATAGCAGCTTCGCAAAATTCTTTTTGCATACGGATCCAATTTCTCACAGTAACCCAGAAAGTAGACAGATTAATAGGCGGTACAATTACATTACGTAGAATATGCAATGGCTAGTATAGCTTATAGTTAATGCGAAATCGTCATATTTTGTGAACTTGATACAGCAGTCAATCCAGCACATTGCTGAAGTATCAGGCTTCGATTGTCAGGAAAGAATAGATCTCTACACCCAGACTATAAAAAAATTTGGATTTGCTGAAACAATAATAAAATGGGTGGCCTACAATACTTGCTAGTTCGCGTCAATACGATTAACACTTCTTGCCCAGAAGTTTTCTGTAATCCATAAGATTCCACTTTCCTCGTTTGCATCATTATATGAATTATTAGTAATGAACGAATCTCTGCTATAAAATTTGATCATGGTAAGAATTATCGATGACCTGGCATCGCATGCATTGTGCAACAGCTTCTTTTAACATACTGCTCATTGTTTTCCAGATACAGTCACTATTATAACGCTCAAATGTTGTTTATAATAAAATGTATCAAAACTGATAGATTTATATCGTTATATTCTTTATTGTTCTATATTCTTAGAAATGGTGGTCGGCAATTAAACCATCTCCACTTTGCTGATGATATCGTCCTCATAACACCAGCATCACCCAAACTAAACGAATGTTGACCGATTTCGACAACGCCTGTGGAAAGATTAGTCGTCAACTAAATCTAGCGAAAACGATGTTCATGAAGAACGGATGAGTTCTGAATACCCCATTCACACTCAACGGAGCGAAAATCTCCAAATGCTCCATTTACGTCTATATGGGTCGTGAAATCAACATGATAAACGACCAAGCTTCAGAGTTGAGCAGGGGGAAGCGAGCAGCTTGGGGAACGTTTGAGAGCATCGAAGATGTAGTGAAGAGGACAAAGAACATCCAACTCCGTGTCCACCTTTCCGACTCGACGATTATACCTGCCCCAAAGTATGCAGCAGAAACCTGGTCGCTACGTAAGCAGGATGAAAGATCATTTGGCGTTATTGTGTGCGCAGTCGAAAGAACGATCCCAGAAGAACCCCCGTACCTCGCAGATGAGAGAAAGGATCTGAAGTTCCGACCTACGTCAACGATCGAAGATCGGAGACGCCGCCCTCACCCCAAGATATCGAAAATAAGATGGGCCGGACACATGATGCGCTTCAACGACAACCCATGGACGAGAGAAATTACCCATTGAACCCAGTTACGATGAAAGAATAATTATTTATATCTCGTAATTATTATTTGAGCCAACATGTCTTGTATTCTATTGAATGGGCTGACTTATAGAGCCCGATGACGTGTTTTCCTTGACGGTCTTACCAGTCAGGCGGTACCCTTCGTGATTATTTATATATTAGATCTTCTCATAGGTTTTGGGGCTGAAGCAATGAACACCAAGTTGGAGTCTCTCATTGGCTTGGTGACAGCCACTGATTTGGAAGACGTTGACTCTTGAAAAAAATCCACTTTTCGTTGAAGGTGACTTCGGCCAGAAACGGAACACGGATATGACGTCGGAGCAGTTTTTGAGCAATCTTCTTGCGTTTGCACATCTGTGCTTGCGTGAGCTTGTGTGGGATCTATCGGTCCTTTTTCCAGTTCTTGTCTACTTCTTCACTAATCTGCTAGTTATCTCATGATCACAGTCAAAATCGTCGGCCATCTTCGCGATAATCAAAATCGGATCCTCTTCAGTCGTATTAGTGATGGCCTCCCAATCAACTTTGTGTGGTTCTCTGGAGCACAGGTGGTCCTTCAAGTTATTGCTGCCAGCGCGAAGATCAGCGAAGCAGCAAAAAGCTGTTCCTGGACACAAATCCTCAAGGCTTTGCACGGTTGGCATTATCGAAGGCGGTTGAGCATGTAGCATTGTTCGAGCTGGTTGTTTCGACACAATTGTTTATGTTTCTCGGAGTTAAACAACACTTCTGAGAAGATATTTTTTCTCTACAGAAGAAGGCACTTTCTTGTTAATCAAAATCATTTTCAACCCTTCGCAAACATCATGTATTTGCTTTTTCAATGTTGCAGGTCATACAGTGGCTTAAATTTAGTCGATTGTAAATTGCTCTTTCAATGCGCTGTAGTAGTAAAAATCAAATCAAGTTTAACACTGGCCGTGTTTTGCCGCAGTTTCGCTGAACACAGCTTTCCTCCTAGAATATCAATAGTCATTCGACAGCTCAATTTCGACGATTTGAATATATAATTCACTTCAAAAAGTCCTCTTTGGGTGTTGTAGCAGTGAAAATAAGATCACTCTTGATACTCACAATAATGTCTTTTAGGAATAACTTGATCAATTGCGCAGATTGATTCACATGTGGAGCGCGAATTGTGACATACAATTTAGGTTTATTTCTTTGCTTCAAAAAACCCTAAATCAAACGTATAACTCTGATCCTTCAACATTTCCTCTAGACGCTCGTAAGCTTTTCTCCCATAGACTTAGGCTTAGGCTTCGATGCGGGTTTATTTGGCGATATAAAGTGAAAATGAAAATCTTAAGCCTCGATAGAATGTTTCTTTCACAATTCTTATACAGAAATAATCTAAGAGAAATAAACGAAATAGAGAAAATTTGTCAATTATATAACGAGAAATTTTGCCAGAACATGTCGAGCGCGAAACGTATTTTATTTTTACTCGCACAACACACTGAGAAGGCCTCTTCTAAAGAAAAAGTAGAATTGCAGAATTTACAAGATGCAAGCCATCAAACCTGCCAAAACTCAAAAAAACGGAAAGCGCGTTGTTTTCGAAGGATTAAATTGGTTATGCAGAACAGGCAAGTACTAGAAAAGATTACTGCGCGCGAAATCTTTATGACGTTGGACAGAGCACTCGTAATTATAATCTTTTCATTATAAAGGGCTCATGTAATTAACTGAAGCAATAAAAACACCTCATTTTTAGTAAGGCGATCTAAATTGACCATGTTTAATGAATTTTACCAAGTCATAGTAGGTAAGAGTACCTTATTGGACAATTTTGCACCACCATAAACAGTGAATCATACGAGACAAGTGAGATGACTTGTGGTGATCTGCTGACCGCCCAATAAACTACTGTCGCCTTTCAAGACAAATATTTCAGTAATTGGAATACTCTAAGGAAATTTGAAGCTCTGTGAGCCCAAGGTGCCGTTCTAGGTGAAGAACAATTGAGCATTGCTGTATTCTTTTGGACTGTGTGCTACACGCTCTTGGGCAATAAGCATAAATATATAGTTATTATTGTCTCGTCATGTTTTTTTTTTCGAATTCCGTCTACAACACGCATGAAAATGAGGGAAAAAACGGATCAGAACATGTTTCGCAATATTCCGTCGATCTACGCATAGAGCGTTATTCATTCTGTATAAGCTAACTATATTAACTGTTCCATATTGTTTGCTAATCATTAATTGTCTAGAAATTGGACATCGCTGAGGAGCAAAACATATAGTCAACCAGCAAGAATTGATGCCAAACTCGAATTACTTACGAATACATGTAGACGATTGAAAAATTGACTGAGAGAATTTTTTGATTTATCAGTTTACGTTTATTTAGTAAGCAGCGTTTACTTCAGGCGCGCGATTATTCCTATATGATCAGCTCAGTCAACATTAAAACGTTGTCGTTTAAATGCAAAAGCTAAACGCATCGCAGAAAATGGATGTTTGAAGAGCCACGCCTTAACTGTGTGGAACGTGTAGTTTGTCAAATTTCGTGAACATTTCGCATCGCATCAACGCGCATCCTACGTGGCCTATGCGTTTGCTACTCGACCAGTATCTGTACTGTAATTTCAGGACAATCAGCCTGTGCTGCCAGCGAATGATAATTAGCATCAGTACTTTATTCTCGACTGTTTATATAGACCTCGTTCAAAATGATGATAATATGATAAGATCATAACATGTTTAACCCTGTTATGAGGTCTGGAACGACACCTATACAGTACTAAACAGGCACCTGCTTCGCTCTTTTAGGCTCCTCAGTATCACAGTGCTGCCCTTCGGTTTAGCCGATCCAACACGACTGTGATCACTCCAATGTCAAGGGATGTAGTCAACTGACTTGCTGATCTATTATTCGACGTCAGTTCCTTTATATGTAGGGTATATCTCCAAGGGATCGGGTAAACCGAAAGGCACTGTGCTACTAAAGAGTCTGAAAGGGCGAAACATGCACATGACTGGTACTGCATAAGTGCCGTACTAAATCTCAAAAGAGGTTCAAACAGGTTATCGTGATATCATATTATCATTGTTTCGAGCGAACTCTACTTAAACAGTCTAGAATAAGGTATGATTCATTTTACCAGCCACGAGCACTTGTGCAGTATTAGTTGGATGCAATGTCGGAAGATTTTATCCCCTGATCTGCGTTGATCTGTTATTCGAACTCGATTCCTTTACATGTGAGGAACATCTCCGAAGGATCGGCTAAACCGAAGGGCACTGTGCTACTGAAAAGCCTGGAAAGGGGAAACAGGCGCCTGTTTAGCACTGTATAAGTGCCGTACCAGACCTCATAACGGGCTGAAACATGTAACCTTGTTACCAGGGCATCAGTACTGACAAACTCTCGTGTATCTGTGGACGATTAGATCCTTTCATTATTATTTGAGCGAACTTGTCATGTGGGTAAAGGGCTCTTGTACAGCCCGATGCACTTGTTTCGTCCTTTCTGACTCGTCAGTCGGGCAGAACCCGTCGTTTTTCGATATTGTTATAGTCAGTTCTCTCGGGAGCCTATTCTCTTACAGAGAGTCATCGAAGACGAACGTTTTACACTCTATGTCAAGCGTACTTTTCACCTAACAGAGAGTGTTTGCGCACTCGATTGCTCTTTGGCTGGTATTTTTGTCATATTATACCTTTATTTCGAGTGCATTTACAAGCATTTTCTCAGAACTTTTTCCGCAACCTCTTACAATACAAGGATGCAAAATTTTCGCGCACAGTTTACAAAGCTGGATGGAAAATGAAATTTCACTGCGATCGATACATGCATCGGAGCATTTGAAAGATCACGAACCAACAATTGGCACATATAGTTGCATCTAGCTTATGCAGGCTCACGAATAGGAAAATATTTTGGTCTCTTATGCAGAACTAATAATGAATGAATAAGTCAACAATCAAAAGGTAGGGGCACGCGGAGTTGAACCACGGACCTCTCGATCTGCAGTCGAATGCTCTGCCACTGAGCTATACCGCCCGTTCCACGATAGAGAGGACTAATGTCCGTTCCATAGGGGTCATGAACTGATGGCAATCAAACATCAGTAAGAATGAGTACACCAGAAGACTTATCAATACAGCATTTAAAGTAAGAGAACAGGGTGTTGCACTGTGTACGCTCGATCCGTAGATAAATGATAATACAACTGAGTCCAGAGAATGATTAATAAAACATCAGTATAACTTTCAAATGTTGTATTGGCCAATTTTTGTGTATACTTTTCCTAATAATGCTCAAAAGCCTACACTAAGTAGTCAGTGCCTTGACTTGAGCTTCCTATCAAGCTTATTAGCAATCATCGTAGTGAAAGCTGGATTTGTAGGGCAATTTAATGTTGCATCTAATGTCGCAAGGCTGAGGTTGCGGTTCAAGAAGAAGACGAAAAAACGATTAAATGCTAGAAGTCTGGGAACAGCAAAGTAAAATACTGTGAAAAAGGCCGTCTACGGGTGCTTACACCTAGCATCAATTAGGTTCGAAGTTGGTTGACAGAGAGATAAAACAAAGGTCTTAGTGGTACATTTGGTGACAAACGAGTTCCCAAAAAGGATTATCACCGGTTCAAAGACCAACTAAGGCGTCGACTTTTGTGCTAACTTTCAGCACAGTTCTGAAAGATACCCTAAGATTACGCTGATGGGGGAGCGTGGTCGAGTTGTTGCGATGCTGATCACGGCTCGCTGGGACCGAACCTCACCTCCCAACACTCCGTCAGTTATCAACGAAGGGCCTTTGGAACGTCACATCAAGGCTCTCTTCGAGATTGCAAGGAAACGTGTTCAACCAGTATTCTACGACTCTCAAGGCGAATACGAAAGAGAGAAGAGTGCTAGAAGTGAAGGGTTGCGCACAGTAAGAAATACACTGTTGGTACTTTTCTGTTAGACGGCGACAAATGAATATTCGACCTCATCCGCTGAAAAAAAAGTTTTCATGGGAGTGTTGATAACCATTAGGTTTATATCTCTGGCTAGAGCCGTACGTGGCCGGTTTCTCATAACACCTTTTGTAACGCTTAAACTCCTAAATAAAATTATGTTCCACACGACTACGATTTTTTCTCTTATCTCGCCTTCATTTCGCTAGACAAAACTGTTCCCTTAGACTGCTAGTACTTTTTCGATAGCAATTTCTCAAAAAAGTGTTTTGTTTCTGGAAAAACTCTTTTGATAGCGCTGCAAGAGAAAGGAAAGGCTTGTGATTTAGACCGCGCTGGTTAGAGCTCTTTCTTTGAACTATTAGTAAATAACTCGACTGAACACATTTTACTGACAACCTCTTGTTTAATTATCAATGAAAAAATGGTACACATTAGAGAAGTCATAAGTTACATCTCAATTCTTGAAGCAAAGAATTTTCTAGAAATATGAGTGCAAGACTTCAACAACGTAAATATTCTAGTAACCATAATAAGTCGGGAGCTACTAAATAACTAATGTCTTCATTTCTGTGTGGTATATAATGCAAAACTCTTGATCAGCATATCACGACTTTTTTGATCTAAATAATATTGTATTTTCCACTTTCGCTATCAAAGTCAAAGGTAATTAATCCAAATTTTTTAACGTGAAGCAAAATACTGTTAACTTTTAGCAACGTGCTTAGCTGGTGAAAGGATAAAGGGTAAAGCTCTTGGCGTAGATTACTCCTTGTGGAATGCGCCATGCCTCATTGAAACTTACGCTATCGAATAATTATTAATAGTTCAAAGAAGGAGCTCAGTTCAGCGCGGTCTAAAGCACAAGTCTTTTCGTTTTCTTACAGCGCTATTTAAAGTGTTTTCCCAAAGAGAAAGCACCTTTTTGAGCGCTTTGAAACTTTTGCTATCGAAAGTACCGTAGTCGTGCGGAACATAATTTTATTTTGGAGTTCACAGCGTTACAAAAGGTGTTATGAGAAACAAGCCACGTACGGCTCTAGCCAGGGATATAAGCCTTCGAATGGTTATTAACACTCCTATCAAAGCTTCTTTTCCAGCCGATGAGGTCGAATAGTCATTTGTCGCCGTCTAACACAAAGGTACCAACAGTGTATTTCTTACTGTGCGCAACCCAGTACTTCTAGCACTCTTCTTTTTCGTCTTCCTCTTGAGAGTCGTAGAATACTGGTTGAGCACATCTCCTTACAATGTCGAGGATAGCCTGGCTGTGACGTTAAAAAGGGCCTTTATTGTTGACTGCCGGAGTGTTTGGGGTGAGGTTCGCTCCTCGCGCGCCGTGATGAATATCACAACTCCTCGACTACGGATCCCCATTAGCGTAACCGTAGGGGTATCTTCAAAAATAAGTTGAAAGTTAACCACAAAAGTGCAGAGTAAGACAAGAGCAGAACTCCGCGCATCAATTGATCTCTGAACCCGTGATAATCCTCTTTGGAAACTCGCTTGTCACCAAATGCACTACTAAGACCTTTGTTTTATCTCTCTGTCAACCAAGTTCGCACCTAATTAGTGCTACGTGCAAGCAGCCGTAGACGGCCGTCTTCACAATATTTTTCTTTGCGGATCCCAGACCTCTAGCATTCAATCGTTCTTTCGTCTTCTTCTTAAACCACGACCTCAGCCTTGTGACATTAGATGCGACATGAGAGTGCCCTACAAATCTAGCTTTCACTACGATGATGGCTAATAAGCTTGCTAGGGTGCTCAAGTCAAGGCACTGACTACTTAACGATGGCTTTTCAGCATTATTAGGAGAAAGTATACACAACAATTAGCTAATACAACATTTGAATGTTATACTAATGTTTTATTAATCATTCTCTCGACTCACTGGTATTATCATTTATCTACGGAACGAGAGTACATAGTGCAAAACCCTGATCTCTTACTTCCAAATGCTGTATTGATAAGTCTTCTGGTGCACTCATTCTTACTAATATTTGAAGGTCATCAGTTCATGACCCCTATGGAACGGACATTAGTCGTTTCTATCGTAGAACAACGGGTTATAGTTCAGTGGCAGAGCATTCGACTGCAGATCGAGAGGTCTGTGGTTGAACTCCGCGTACCCCATACCTTTTGATTGTTGACTTACTCATTCATTATTGGTTTTGCATAAGGGGCTAAGATATTTTCCTATTCGTAAGCCTGCATAAGCTAGATATGAAATGTTTACTATAACTGACATTTTGGTGCATTTTACTTCTTCACAGTAGCAAGTGATGCGACCTTAATATCCATTGTTTCTTCCCAGCTCGTGCAAACTCAGGGATAGCACAAAATAATTAGTAGCCGTCTTTACAATTCGGCTACATAGTATACATCTTCTTATAGAAAACGGTTCAATCTATGTTGTCTACGAGTTCCGTGCTTTGCTAATGATACCTACAAGTTTCTGTAATCTCGAGATCCTCGTTAATCATTTTACAGTGGTCATCGTCTTGAATGTGGAGGATTTAAATCTGGCTAAACGAAGAAGTTAGCTGAATTTTGAATGAAGATAAGTTAGTGATGATGAAGCTTCTGAAAACATCAATTAGGCGGAAACATGCTCTGAGATGGGCGGAGAATTTTCTCAGATGTCCCTATGTACTTACATAACTTCATTATTCAATTCTGATCTCTTTCCGTTCCTTGTTTTTTTTCTTTTTTTCCGCTTTTCTCTTTAGTATTTCAAATCGTTAATCGAATTTGTCCCAGTTGACAGTCGCCTTTGAACAACATGCACTGCAGAATATCGATAATTGTTCTTGAGCCATGCATGGGGTCTGTTATGGGCACTTAGACAGTGCAATACACGTGTTTCGGCCTTCGCAATTCATTAGTTGCACGGTGCCTTTCGTCTTAGCCAAAGCCTTTGGGGGAGCACCAACCCCCTTACAAAGAAAAGACGCAGAAGTACTATTTACGCGAGGCATAAAGTGAAATAAGCCACCAAATAAGCAATGTTGTACAGTCGATTGCTCTCGGTTGGGATTTATGAAATATCATGCCGTTCGTGCACCTGACGAGGCTGTGCGAGGCCAAAACACGTGTATTGCGCTTTAGAAGTGCCCATAACAGACCACATGCATGGCTTAAAAGTGATTATCAGGCACCTCCAAATTTAAGCCTGGTCTTGAGAAAATACTCGAAAAGAAGAATATAATGTTTCATAAGTACCAGCCAAGAACAAACGAGCGCGCAACACTGCAACTCAATGATTTCTTTCTTGATGGCTCGTGTAAATAGTACGGCTGCGCCTCCTCTATGTTGTGGCATTAGGTTCCCCCCAGAGGAACTGGCTAAGACGAAGAACACTGTGCAACTGACTAGGCTGCCAAGGCCGAGGCACGTTTAATGCGCTATATAAGCGCTCATAAAAGACCACATTCATGACTCAGAAATAACTATCAGGCATATTGAAATTTGAGAGCGGTCTTAAGAAAACACTGAAACAAAAGGTATTACACTCCAGAATGGATGTGAATAAGATGGAGATGCGAAGAGCACTGTGATATGTTACAGTCAGGGAAACTAATAAGTATTCGGGTCATTCGTTTTGACATTTGAGTTCTCGCAAAACTATAATTTCTGTAATTTAGTTAAATGACCCTTCTTCCACGTGATCACCTCATCTTTTCTGGAAAAATGGGAAATTTGCTGCGATTATATGCATTTGATCCCGCTCGGTCTCTATATGGCATCAGTATTGTAGAACGGAGACTGGTTTCCGATTATTCATTCTCCATTGTCGGCTTCATCTGAGAAACAGTTATCTGTCCATGTTGCAGTTCATACGAGAAATACAAACTCTTCCCATTATTAAGCCTTCTCTTGATCGTATCAATGTTTCGCAAATAAGGCTATGCATTTAAGACTAGCTCGTCGATCTCTCTAGTGGTTATCTCTCGAGAAAGCGATTTAGAGTGCAGGATACCGAGTTGTCCCGTCATTCTTTCGCACAACTGTTTTATTCAAGTTTTCTCGATTTATCGAGCTTCCTCCCAAAGGCTGTAGTATGTCGGGTAATGCTAGCAGGCACTTCGATTTGGCCGTAGCAGCATCGTTAGCCATCTGAATGAGATGAGCTACTACAAAGCAATGTGTAAATGAGCACCCTATGCATCGACCGGTAACGACCACGCAAGATGCGTGAACATCTGCAAAAGTCTTCTGCAACACCGCACAGGCACAACATTCTCAAGTTGATTATCATTGGAGATGAGTTCTGGCTCTACGCCGAGAATCAGACGCGTCACGTTTGCTGGCTGATTGACGTTGGAAGCCCACAAACTCAAGTACGGCGACACTCCTTGCTTATAAGATTATACCTCAGTTTTCTGGATTAGTAGGGCAAGCTGTTTTGATCTTCAAAAAAAGCAAACATTGCGGACGTTATCGGAAATCAGCTGCGAAAGTTGGCCGAAGCACTGCGAGAAACGTCTAGAATGGGTCAAAGTCGTTCTTTTCCAAGATAAACTCCTACCTTCTCTTGCAATTTCGGCTCGCCAGATTTTGTAAAAGCTGGACTGGACTACGGCACCACACCCACCGTATAGTCCTAGTATTACTCAATTGAATAGTATCCTTTTTGCGTCTTCAAATAGCATTTGCGGGACAAAAAATGTAAGGAGTACAACCAGTTCAAAGGTGACCTCACCGACCTCTTTTATCGCCAGCCTCTTTCTTCTTGGGAGGTAGGCATAGAATATTTGCCAGTAAATGGTTGCTATAATTGATAATCATAATGGATGTAATGTCGATTGATTTATTTCCTTACATAAGTAACAGTTGATCAACAAATAGATTGAAATGGGAAAGAAGTTACGAGAGAACCCAATAGTATTTATTATGACGACATGGGAGCGCTGTAGTACTGTCTTGATTTCATGGAAAATTACATCTGATAAGCATTTATTTTAATGTCTCAATGAGGATAGAATATTTCGTAGGCTGCGAAACAACTTTCACACCAATTGAACCACTACTACGTTTCCTAAACAATAGAACAATCAAAGAAGTCTGCTGAAGAAAGGAGTCCTTTAGAAATTTGCCATTAGAGCAAACAATTCAATACTGTCGGCTGTTCCGCTAATGAGGCGGAAAAATGAGCCATGCAGCCTTTCGCAAAAAAAACAAGAATCACCTGGTTTTGCTTAAGCAGAGCAAAGTTTCTTCCCATGCCAGTGGATATCCAGTTCGATCTCGTCAAGCTCAACCATTGCCTAATGTATGTGGCAGAGTATTTACGTAATTTGATATGACTTTTCAAATTCTGCTTAGAGTATTTCCCATGACCATCGAAGATCTAGTCGATAATTGACAGGTAAGTGTAATGGAAATTCAGTGGAGAATGTGATAATGTTTGAGTTACCCTAGAATTCCACAAATAAGAGCGATTTAAATTTTGGATAAAGAAGGGCGGAAAACACGTGCGCTTCTATGTAATGAAATATTTTCCGGCACATATCGCCCTTATCTGTGTAGCGCTCTTACAATAAAAATATTAGAATACTTTGCCACAAGGGACAATTATTATTTACCTCTGTGTCAAACTTCTAGGCTTTGGATTAATGTTTATCGTTACAATAACAACACAAAATTAGGAATACACGTTATATAGGAAGATTACAGTGAGAAATATAGTATACACACAGGAATAGTAGCGAAGAATCACACCAAGTGGGAGCCTAATTGAAGCATTTGGCCGCTTATATTCACTACATTATGGGGCGGGTCCAGAGTAGAATGTTGTGAAGGTGAACTTGAGCATGAATACTCTAAAGTAAGATAAAAGGACATAAATTCATCTGCAGTTTAGCTGCCAAATTACGCTCAGTCACGCTACTAATTCGAAAGTACAATGAAAGGGAAATCAAATTTTGACAGTCAAGAGGGTGCCGATGCACATCTAGCAATCGAAATCGAATGTGTATCGAAAGTTCAACCGACTTTCGAGACACAAATACATACAGTTTACGAATGCAGAATGTATGAGATTATTCGATTGGAGTATGACAGTACAAGTCTCAGTGGATCACATCTAAGTACTAACAGTCAATCCGGGTTTTGCCCATATTCAGGAGCCATGCTACTTATTCCATAATTTAAACTGTCGTGAAGAAAATGGGCAGTGAAAGTTGTCGCATAGCTGTATCATAGCTGATGCAGCGATCAAAATCCATGAATCTGTGAAGTGGAATCAAATAGACTCTATGTTCAAAAACTAAACTTTTTCATCACAAAATTGGCCAAGCAGAAAAACTAGTAGATCGTTTTCTCTCCACCTGGTCTTGTGTTTTCTCTGTTCGCCTTTTCATCAGGCGGGATGAGTACCTGAATGAAACTGGACTAATAGAAGTGAATAAATACGGAATGATTTTCATCACCTGAAAGCAATTACTAGGTTGTTTATTAGTGATATAACTTAGAGATGTTACCATTTACTGGCGAACCGCTGTCACCAGTTGCCAGGTTGTGCCTTCGCGGCCGGCGCTGTAACATAATTTTTAATGAAGGTGTGTACGCGGATCGTACACAAATGATCTTTTTAACATACCCAACCTTTTTTTATGCTTCTAGTTGGAGGTGGCGACTTTGTCGGCTCCTCTTTTCTTTCTGGCGTGCTTGTAGCGTGCCCAGCATTGCGCACCGCTTTCTGATTTCACCTACAACAAATACTGCATCAGACATTGAAAATTTCGCTCAGAAATGATCGTAAGCAGGGCCTGTGAAAGATGAAAATTATTGGGAAGACATTTCAATTCTTAATGAAAAGGAGTCTGACATGTTATTCTCCTCGTTCTTGGAGGAAAGCTGCCATAGCTGTTGGTGAGGAGTGTAGCTCCTAAATATTAACTATTCAGTACAAAACAGCAAGTTCGCAAAAATCATTCTAACGGTAGCGTGACCTGTGTATTGTCCAACTTCGGCTCCGTGACAGTTGGATAGACTGGCTCCTAGGAGATGCTAGCGTCCACTGAAGACTGGAAGTTCAATATCAATCCCGAGAAAGAAAAGACTCACACTAAAAAGTTTACAGAGAATGTACAGGAAGAAAATTGTGACTACTATGCTTAAAGACTTGAGCTGATAAGAAATTCACCATGATGAGTCTAGATGACGGGATGGAGAGGAACAAAGTGAAGATATGGCGGTATTACTCGCTTATAGGCCCATTATCTATCATATCATATCATATCATTAGCAAACCTTTTCAACATTCATTCTTAGGGTGCATTTGATTGGAGCATGATTAAGATTTCACGTGTTAAGATAACAAAGTTTAGCTAAAATCGCGATATCGTCCGTAATCAAAGCGCGGAGCCGTCGCAGAACACATTTTTACGTGTGCTTGCATCTTAGAAACTTGTTGATGTGTGCAGTCGAAGTTTACAACTTGTGCATTCAATGATCAAGAACGTTCTACACGCATATTTCTGACACCGTTACATTAGGAGGGTTACGTAGGTGAAACAGTATCGTATGTAGGCACATTTCTCGTTTCAAAGATTATTTCTGCAATTAGCCTCGTTATTCTAACATAGTCGATATTTATATGGTTTACAAATTTTGCTAACAAAACAATTACGCAAGAGAGCAGCGTCCTCCCACTATGATAATCATCTCCTTAAAATTTTATACACGCCGTAGAACTCAAGTATTTTGAATAGGACTGGTATAATCGTGATAATAATGTCGATCGTCTCGGACGCACAATACAGCACATTATGTTTTCTTAGCCTCGCTGGTCCTATTAGTTCGGTGCCAGGGCAGTGGTCAATACCACTGACCTTTCACTTTAGCAAGCCACTTTTTCGCAAGACAAGATGACCGCTGAAGGACCTGAGTGAAAGTGGACTGATTCGAGTAAGTCAATGCGAAATTACTTTAATTAGCTCAGCGAGATGAATAACTAGGTTGTTCAATAAATGATAGAACATACAGAGGGTGCAGTGACCAGCGTACTACCGCCGTTATGTGGCTGCTTCTGTTTTCGTGGCCAGTACTGCCAGAAATATCTCTAAAATGCTGGTGTACACGCAAAAGTTTGTTTATAAATCAACGTTCTAAACAAACGAATCTACACTTATTTTTATTATCATCAATGTCTCGTGGCGACGAGACTCTTTTCTTCTAATACATTTATCGTGATTTTAATTTCAAAGTTCACTATCGGAATCTCCTTTATTTGTGAATCAGAAGCAGAGAATTTTACTCGAAAATTTCAGGCGAGATTTTGGTTGCATTATAGTAATAAAACATTTGAGTCTAGCCGCACATAGACTAAAATTTAAGTCAGATTAAATATTATAGTTTCGGTGACGTTTCGTTCCAAAATTTTTTTCTTCGTAATCTTTACATCCCATTGCTGATCGCCCCATTTTTAGTTGGCGGGTGGTTCAGATGGCTACGAAGAGAGGCTACTGGCACCTGCAACGCGAATGTGGTAGTTGTATAACGAAATTCGGCGTCTTCCGCTCCATAGCACAGATTCCTAAGCTTACTGCTTTCGCGAGACAAGAAAATTTCATAAAGAGTATAAGCAGTCATTCGAAACCATAAACTGACATGTGATGAAGAGTTTGTCTTTCTGCAATCACATTGTTATTCAAAAAACCTATTGAAAAGTGTTTCTTCCTTATTTTCTAGTTAAGAGGCACAGGATATAATCTTTTGCCTTCTAGGGAAGCTTCGGTGTTCTTACTATGCTTAATTTTATGCTCTGAGTTTGCTCATCTTATGTCGGAGAGTGCAGTCCGATGTTGTCTGCAGCAACAGTGTAGCAAATTAGTGTTCTCTCGACACTACCACAGTTTTTTGTGATAGCCGATATCGTTTGTTTCATGGTTATTTGCGTCTCCATGTATTCGGCTCAACGAGATTCGTCGGTGGAGTGTTCACCTCATTGTTATAGGCTGTTGATAACTTTGAGACTATTGCATAATTAATCCAACAGATGAGTAAGCTTGAGTCTGACACTAACGACTTTTATGACAGCAGCTTGAACACTAACTGTGTCTGGGGGCTGGACTTACAGGCCGACTAACAGTGGAATTTTTGCTGCTTTCTCTCTTTGCTGAGAGATGCTATGGGCTGCAGTGACTCTATTCTTAGAACTGGTAAAAATCTATGGTTGGTGAAAAGTGAAGCACGAAGAAGTGCAGATGAATGCTTGTTCGAAGTTGAAACCAAGAAATAAGCTGCGAGCTGCGAGTCCCATCGGCTGCAAGGTGGTATCATCTGCCTACAGTCCGTACAATTACAGAGTTAGGTGTCGAATTAGGATTTAAAGCAGTTAACAGTTAACGGTTCTCGTCAGTGCACTCAAGCGTAAGGAGAGAGTGTTTGATATTCTCTTTTGAGGTCATCTTATCCAGAAAATAGCGTACTTGCAAGTAAGTTTTTTACTGTGAGGTTCTCCGAGCTGTTGCATGAATCGTTGGGCGTTGATGGACTCGTTGCCTTTTCGGCTCGGATTGACCAATGCGTGAGTACATAGTAAGCAAGAAACTCAAGCGAGAGAGGGCTATGTGACTGGGTGCAAGCGTTTTCTACTCAACATCTGCAGGCAAATGAAGAGAATGACTATGTAAGTTGTAGCCTTAACGGTACTAAATGGGATTTCAACGCAGAAGGTCAGCTGAACGTTGCACAAGGAGGATAGCGGGTCCAACAATGCGGAACTCACAAGCTCCATTACTGCAAACGATTTGTGGCCTCTCTAACTTTTGTGCTGGCGAAAAATTTGTGAATCAGAGAGCGTGAAGGCGAAAATGCTGGCACTCGCTGATTGCCTATCAACAAAAAACGAGCAATAAGTACCATGATTTAGTGGTATAAGGCCCACCTGCCAAGTGGCCGACCCGGGTTCTATTCTCGGTCAATGCATCAGTTTACAATAATTGGCTGGATGCTTGACTGTTTTGTTTCCACGCGGGACTTTTCTTTATCATCATAGATCAAAGTAACTGAAATATCCTAGTTCATTAGCTCCTCAGCATGGGCTTAGCGAAAATGACGCCTTCCCAAACAATGATTACAAGGAATGCAAGGTCCCCTTAATTTTACTTCTTTTTCAGATGAGACAAGTATAGCTTTGGAGCTTTTTTTGAACTGGGCAGACTTAAAGAAATTAGTAACAAGCATTGAACTCCCACTTAATACTCTATGGATCTAACTACTTCTCAATCATTAATTCAACCGTCTGTGCAAAGCGCAAGGATACATTATCTGCCCCAACGGTAGAACCATCATTGCATGAGCAGGATACACTTTGCCCATCTTGGCAAAGGTGCGGCGACGAATACACTAACGAAACGAGAAGGCTTTTCTATCTCCGTATGATATAACACGTGGAAAATAAATAAAGAAAGTAGGGATAAGACCGACACAAGATTTCACTAGGTACGCAGAGGGAATGGACCCATAAAAGGGTAAATTTCGAGGCAAAAATTACAATCCTCACACAAAAACGAAATACGTCAGCGCGAAAAATTCTCGAAGCGCTTTGGAATTACACTAAAAATCCAAATTAATCAAAGAGTTGAATGCTGCCTCATCACTCCCTATTTCGTGCCATATTTCGATTAGATTTTTCTGAATCCAGGAGAAACACATACCTCGTCCATGTGACAGTCGCTGCGACTGATCTTTATTCTAACAAGCTAGAGGCTGTCCGGTCTATGATGGTAATGAAAAGTCCCGTGTGGCAAACATAACAGGCTAGCATTCTTTGGCCAATCATTATAAACTGATGCATTAGCCGGGAGTCGAACCTATATCATAACCGTGCTAGGTGAGCATTATATCGCAGAACTACGGTGTTTATTACTTGTTCTTTGTTGGTAGGCATTCAACATGTGCCAAATTTTTTCGCCTTGACGCAAAACGCTTTTTGATTCACAAACTTTTTGTTCTGTACAAAAGTTGAAAGTGCCGCTTGTTGCTTGCGTTTTTGGAGCTTTTGAGTTCCACGTTGGACTCGCCATCCTCCTTGTGCGACGTTCAGCTGACCTTCTGTGTTGAAATCCTATTCATTTCGAGTTGCTACAATTTACATTGTCACTATTTTCACTTGTCTCCAGATGTCGAGTCGAAAATGCCCTCATCCGTCACAGCGTCTTGCTCTCTTACTTGATTCTCGCTTACTATATACTGATGCACTGGCCAATCCTTTGCGAAGACGCAGGAAGCCTCTCAAAGAACAGTGAATCAAGCAACAACACGGACAACCTGACAGTGTAAAATTCACCAGCAAATACGTCATTTTCCGCATAAGACGAACCCAAGAAAAATATCGCACAAGCGAAAGCCGTTAACCGCTTTGAATCCTTATTCGACATCTATTCCTGTAATTCTACAACTGTAGGCAGATGGTGTTACCTGTGCAGCAGATCAGGCTTGCAGCTGGCAGTTTCATTCTTTGCTCCAAATTCAAACAAGCATTCATCTGCACTTTTTTGTACTTTACTTTTACCAGCCACAGAATTGTGCCATTTCTGGGAATAGGGTTACTCTAGCCGAAAACATCCCATGGCAAGGAAGGAAGGTAGAAAATCTACGATGTTAGTTAATCTGTAATCCCACCCCATGAGCACCGATAGTGTTCAAACTGCCCTATCAGACTCAACATCATCCTACGTCATATTCATATTTAGCTAAATATCCTTGTTCGTGTTCTATAATAAAACTCACTCGTGTCAGAGTCAAGCATATTGTACCTGGTGAACCAAATATCCAACAATTCCAAAGTTTCCATCAACCTATGAAAATGAGGTAAACACTCCAGTACACAGCCACGCTGACGATTGTCGTTTGACGAGCCAAATACAGGACACACAAAAGCCATAAAGTGAACGATATCGGCCATCACAAAAAGCCGTAACAGTGTCTACAGAACACTAGGTGGCTACAATGCTGCTGCAGACAACATTGTGTTGCATACTCCGATATTACATGAACAGAAGCGAAGCATAAAAGTAAACATGGATAAAACATCGGAGCATGTCAACAAAGCAGAAGATTATATCCTATGCTGCTCATTTCAGAAAAAAAAAGCTAGAAAACACTACTCAAAATGTTTTTGTAATATTATGGTATTCGCAGAAGGACAAACTCCTCATCTTATACCGATATCCCGAAAAGCAGAATGGATGGACCATTTCACTCGGATTGGAATGAAAGCTGCTTCGCGAGGACTAGTGAAATTATGAATACTCGTGTGATGCATTACTTTCAAACAAACACGAAGAACAGTGGGAAGAAATAGCACAAAGCGCTAGGAGATTTGAAGCCAGTATTTCACGATAGATCGTTTGGAAGGACACCCAGGAAAAAAAGATAAAACTGATTTGATACCACAGAAAATTACCTAGACAGCTGGAATAAACGGATATGGGAGATCCACTAAGTACGCATAGGGCACAGAGGCATAAAAGAGTAAATTTTGGAATAGGAATAACAATCCTTCACAGAAACGAAAAATCACAGCGCGAAAAATTTTCGAAGAGTTTTAGATTGACATCAATTTCCAAACATTTATTGAAAATATTAATGCCTCTTTATAACGAGTGATTTCGCGTCAATCTCGGATCGATTTTGCGAATACGAGACAAGCACATACCTCGCCCATGTAACATTCGGTGCGGATGGTCTACATGTCAAGTAGTGGACTGGGAAACAACAAATACGGTAGGTACTTGATAGAAAATTCTGTTTGTCTAACAGAATGTTTTGCACATTTCAGAGGGGCCTTTGGCATCTTGAGTGGTAGACGTACATTTCGGCTTTCTCGCAAGCCTCATCGGTGCCACATTTCATTCGGTTGCTCCTCTCTGCAGTAATTAAGAATCGTCGCCGATGAAGTTCCTCTCCACGTCAAGTGCATGATGACTTGATATTGCGTTCTTTCAGGGTGATTGATTGTCGGTTGCATAGCTTACAACTGATATGGACATGTGCAGTCACTTCTTTCAACCGACTTTTTTGAAATCTTGCTTGAATCACTAGAGTGTGATAGAATACTAAATAGAAGTTGGTTACTATACGATTTGAATTCTACGTTTACGTTTAGGTTTTATCTACTTTGGATATGAAAGTGCTCAACTATGTGAAATGTATGTCAATTTGGCTCTTTCAAACTCTGAAGAACGTGAAACCGCTGGAACGTTAGCCATTGAAACTGCCTCTATTGTAACGCTATGTTGTACAAAATGACCGTGTATCAACAACCCCATGTTTTCTGAATAAGAAAGTCACAGAATAACAAAAACGAAATTGAGAAGCGTATCTAGATGTTGGATAAATTAAGCGATCAATCATTAGGTGAAAATATCAAAAATACGCATTTATACGAGTGCGGAAGAGCAGGTCTTGAAGTGTGTAAGGATAGTGTGATGA